>VMDO01014239.1:0-55237 GCA_007922755.1 Pedetes capensis | reverse complement strand
CTTTAATTCCTTATCTGATGAATAAAGATAAATACATCTATGCCACAGATTTCCTGAGGCTGCTGTAACAAATTACTGCAAACTTGGGCGAGGGGGGCTTAAAATAACAGGGATTTACTCTCACATGGTTCTGGAGGCCAGAAATGTAAAATTAAGGTGTGTGCAAACTACACTTCCTCTGGAGATTTCAGGAGGGATGCTGTTCCTTGTCTCTTCCAGCCTGCAGTGGCTGCAGGCATGTGGCCTGTGGCTGTGTCACTGAGATCCCTGACTCCATCTTTGGTCCACCATCTCCTCTGAGTGACTCCCTGTGTCTGTCTCAAGTCATGACTAATACTTGGCTCAGAGGAACAACCCTCACCCTGTGGCCCCTTGGTGTGTGTGCCTCAAGTAGGCACGGACCTTTGGCTCTTGACCAATCATTTCCTCATTTGTTCAGGTCTATGATATATTTAAAATACTTGCTTTGCCAATATCTCTACAAGAAACAAATGAATCAAAAAGAATTTAGATTTGTTCGTTGCACTCTGCATTCTCAGTCTGCCCAAGATGAGGGATATACAAATAGTGTTCCATAAACTGGTTGGATTAGTACTTTATTTCCCCTTTCACTGTGTTTATGGTATGCACTTGAAATATAATTGGTTCGTTTGTTTTAGTTTGCTTTAGATTTTAGGATTTTTCTACCCTTTTACTATCAGTTTGGCTTCCTTTTTTTTGAATATGTAGAACATTAACACACTTCCATAGATCAAAACTATACTAACAGATACTTAGGGAAGTGTCTATCCTTATACTCCTTCAACTCATTCTCCCCTTCGTATCTTATAAGTAACCGGATTCATTGTTTTCTGATTTATCTGTCCTGATTTCTTCTGAAAGCACTAAACAGAGGTAAGTAGGCTTTTTAATTTCCCTTTATTTGCTAGGTAAAATACACTCTTTTTTTTTTTTTTCCGGTCCTGGGGGTTGAACCCAGGGCCTCGTGTGTGCATGCTTTGCAAGTGCTGGACCACTGAGCTGCACCCCCAGCCCCCTCCTCCCCTGCTTTTTTAACTTTTTGAGACAGGGTCTCTCTAAGTTACGCAGACTGCCTCTGGTCTTGAACTTGTGATCCTCCTGCCTCTGCCTCCTGAGCTGCTGGGATTATAGGCATGTGCCACTGTGCCTGGCTTTAAAATATACTCTTGCACTTTGGGAAACATCTTTCTTAATGGGGAAGTGAGATACAAACGGAGCAATGCTACCATCACTATTTATAGAATGTTTCTCTGTTTTAAATTCTCTCCTCTCTCTCTCTCTCTCTCCCTCTCTCTTCTCTCATTACCTTTAAAGTGTAGGGACTGCTCATCTGAGAGCTTGGTATGAATTTTAATGTGCATTTCAATCACCTGGGGTCTTGAAACAAAACAGATGCACCAGGCCTTGTGTGGGGCCTGTAGGCTGCTGTTTCTGGTACTGGGCCACACTTTGAGTAGCAGGACCCCAAACTACTCCCATGGCTAAAGGGCATCATGGACAGTCTTCCTTGGTTCTGAATGAACTTCAGACCATAGTCACCAAAATGTATTTTTGGAAGCAATACCCCTACTTGTCTAAACTGATCTGCTTAATTCAGGAAAACAGTTTGTCTCCATGTGACTGATGTTCTATTTTGGAAGAGGGGGGTGATGAGGATATGCCACAGTACAGGAGATAAACATGAAATGTTATTTTATATTTTGATGAGGTGTAAAATATCTTTCTCACTTATTTTCTCTTCCTGTCCCCTTCTTACTTCTCTATCAAATTGCCTCATAAAATGCTCGTATCTTGAAAAGATATTCAAGCCCGTTGAGCAGAGGTGTTAATTATTGAGCAAACACACACGCTTCGCCCTAAAACCGCAAAAGGCAGGTCATGACCTAGGTTACAACATACTATGACAATGTTATGGTTAAGCCGAGGCACTTAGGCTAACCTCTGTCCCGTAGTTTCCTCATCTCTGGGTATAAAGATGGTAATATTTTAACTCCACATTTCCCAGATATTACTCTTCTACCTTCTCATACAGGAACGTAGTTCTTCGTCAGAGCCTCCCTCTCCTAGCCATTGTGAGGGGCCCCTGGGGCCCATCTCATTCATGCTCAGGTTCAAGTCTGCCCTTGCTTGTCCGCTCCATTTCCTTGGGAGATGATGCCTGCATCTTTTCCATTGCTCTCCTCTCTGCTGGACATCTTCATACAAATCCCAATCTCCCCCTTTGCCCAAACAGAACAAAACACAAACCACTTATATCAATAAATATCTAGAGGAGGTCCGAAGCTCGTTAGTTCTGCAAAGAGTAAGATTTCGAAAGCCAATTTGGGCTAATTCTATGCTAATTTGCAATTATAGCATTGAAAAATGGAGCACTTCATTTATTACTAGCTTCAAATGGGGGAAGAAATGTGCCCAGAACTCATTAAGCATGGTTGCATTTCATTCTAGAAAAGAGTGGCAATGGTTATTCTGGACTTACTGCTTGTACATAGCTCAATTAATTTGGTACTTACCACCTGCCCCAATAAACAAAAAGGTCAAATCATAATAAGAAAAGTCTGTGCCTTTTTACTCTGCACTGAAGCTTAAGAAGATAACCAAACAGAACACCCTATTTCTGCATGGGGCTCTTTAGTCCCTAAAGGACAATAGTCATAATCTAAAATCTATTACATGTAATTTCAACATCATTTAGCACAGCTGTCAATCTGCCAAAACACAGTCCACAAACTGAGCTTCCATGGAGACCAAATCATCTTCCTTTTAAATATGTCATCTGCACAGTGGGCTGGAGGTCATTTGGAAGAAAGCACAGGGGAAATTTGGTTTGTGTCTCTTTGTTCCCATCTACTTACCTTCTCATAATATATATATATATATATATATATATATATATATATATATATATTCAATTTATAGACACATCAGCATAAGCTCCTCCAGCAAGTGCAAATATTTACTTGGGAGAGGAAAACAAAATAATGTCTGAACCCGAGCTTTCATTTTCTGTTAGATTTTGATGTTACTTTTTTTATTTGAAGTCCAAGGAGAATAATAAATTGAATTCTTTTGTAAAAGGGAGGCACAACAAATGTTGGATAAAAATTCAAGCTCAGTTTGTAAGTTAGTCAAGGAGAAAAATGCTGCCTTTCACTAGAACACATTTGATCTATATATTGTTTTCTTAGCATCATCTTTAAGGACATTTTTGGAGATTGAGGTGGAGAAAAAAGCTTTATGTATGTATGAGTGAGTTGATGATTGACAGAGTTCATGGATGGCTGTTTTGAAGTGAGAACAATATAATCCTGGAGCCACAGAACCACCTACAGATGTCATACAAGATTTTGACTGTCAATATGCCACCTTATTTTATTGCTATTTTCTTTTGCTCTTGGGGCTTTCATTAGCCATTGTTCTTCAAATAGCTGGACTGAGATGCAGTATGCCTTGAACATTTTTTTTTTCCTGTAGCCACAATTAAAGATGGATGTTGTATGTCTACTAAGCTCATTTTAAGGAACCTAGTCATTTAAAAATATATCCAGGAAAATTTTTTGTACCTTGGAATTACTAGTTGTGCATGGGTTTTAAAGGTTAGATATCTCTGCAAACCAAAAACAAACAAACACCCTTTCCCCCAAACAACAACAAAATCCCCCCCAAACCAACCAACCAAACCACACCCCAAAATATTTCTCTTTAAAGGGAATAGGTTGTGAGAGAAGCCAGGATAAAAATATACTCATGACATCTGGTAAGAGTTTATTTTATAGTGGTAGGGAAAAACAAACACAAAAAACCCCCGGGAGTTTTTAGTGCTAAACTGTTTGCATCCTCAGGATTCTAAGCCATAATGCACATAATCATTGGCATGGAGAAATGCTCAAATAGTTGCTGTGGTACTGTGGATATGGCCTGGCTGGGACTCTTGTGGACACTGCTGGAGTTCAGTGCTGCCTGGGCATGTCCAGTACACTGCTGGGCTGGGCTGTGAGCAGCTGGCTGTTTGGTATTTATTTGCATTTTTGGCTGGAGGGAGGCCATGTTGTGTGAGTTGTGTTGATGGTTGGAGTCTGGTGAAGGAGGAGAGGAGAGAGCTCATTGGTCTATGGCTGACACTGTAGGAGGTGTCTTCATGACTGACACACTGGTCTGAAGCAGGCTACTTGTGCACTGTCTGCTTACACTGTAGCCTGGGGGAAAGAGCATCTTCCCATCTCCCTGTGTACCACAGCATGGCTCAGGTGTAGGGGGAATGAAAGAAATGTGCCTTCAGGGCATCTGAAGGGTTTTATGAATTTGGGAGCAAAGAACATAAAACACTCAGCATGGTTTTAAGGTGAGCACGGGCAGCAGATGTGGCCAGGATGCACCACTCAGAGAAGTGTAAGACTCGGCTTCCCGGAGGGACACCGTGTCTATCCAAAGTGTTCCCAATGAGAGATGGAGACCTGAGCCGCTGCAAGTGCAAAGGATTTTATTGTCCCACGCGTTGGGGTCTACTCAGCTCCATCGAACGAAAGAGCGAGAGAGACCCCGAAATGCAGAAGCGAGGGCTTTTTATACCCTTACAGAAGCAAAATGGTGGGTTAGCTGACTGGTACAACTTTGATTGGTCACATTGGTTGACTTTTAAACTGATTGGTTAAATCAAATAGCAAGGCGCGCATGCGGGAAGGGGGAAGGTTTCGGCATTCTGAGACGTTGGTGTCAGCAGATGTAGGCTGAGGGTAACAGGAAGCGGCAGCTTAAGATAGCTCGGGACCTCCCAAGTTGGGAGGGGTGGGGTCTCTCTGAGGCAGTGGAAAAATTTTCTTAGCCTGATCTATAAAATGGCTTTTCTATGGCTAAGCTGGGTCCTTCAGAAGGATTCACAAAAGGGAATCTACAGTTGGAGAAGAAGCACATGGCTGGTGGTGTGTGGTAACAGCAACTGATGGATTGATTTCTGAGTGTATCTGAGGTGTTCTCTGGAGGCTTGTAAGTGCAACTGGGAGAACCTTGCCAGAAGTTGGAGGACCAGACCTCAGAGCTAAAGGGTCAGAACCACTAAAATTTGGGTGTTTATCATAACTCTACACTCAGCCTGGTGAGGCTTGGGAAAATTCTTGTTATATCACCCAATACTTTTTGTTGTTGTTGTTAACAACCTAACAATTATAATCCTAGGATTATTAAGGCTTATTCTCTAAGGTGTATAAAAATCACAGAGGGCTGATAAAAATTATCCTAAGGTATGGTGTATCAGACTTGTGCCCGGCCTCCCATTCTTTCGGTCCACCTTTGTTGTCTAGTTGTTGCTGTGGCAACCAGCTGTGCTCAGCGGGAACCTGATGGGAGATTCACTTCAGCAGCATTGTTTATTACTTGCTTTCTGTCCTGGGGCATCTCTGCCACTGTCATCTGGAATATCTGCAGAAATGATCACGGTTACTCATAGCTACACAATAAGGAAGGTAAGAACCCATAAGAGACCCTTGACCAAGGGGGTAATGGGAGCATGTGAATATGTTCTTCCCTCATCTTTCTCTTAGGGCAGGGTTTGAACTCATTTCTCTATGGCTCCTTAGAGTGTTCCCAGTGAGAGGGTATCCGGGTTGTCCGAGAGGGAACTGGCTTGATAACACAGCTTATTTCAGCTTTCCCTCCTTCTTTGTTTGACTCTTTCTCACACCCACCCTCACATCTATTCCTGGAAGTTCTTGTCGCAGGTTCAACTTTTTGGGGGAATCCAGGCTAAGACTGGGTACACTGACGATTCCTTTATTTTCCCACCAATGACATACCTGGGAGGAATTGGAGGTGGACTGGGGGAAGGAGGGCACTTCAGTGTCCTATGGATAGCAAAAAGTCTATCATTGACAAGCTCAGTGAACATTTAATATTCTTCCACTTTGATCAGGGCCTGTTTTTTTTTTTTTTTTTTTTTCCCTTTTTTTCCCCTTTTTTTCCCCCGAAATCACTAAGACGGATCCCTGCCCATTGTAAGCTCACAAACCATTTGGGAGAGGCAAAGGGATGCCTATCTTACAAAGTTAAAAGTGTAAAAGAACAGGTTAGCATGCCGTAAGAGTGTAGAGAAAGGAACAGTTTATTATTTTTTTTCTTTCCAGGAGTGGGAAGCCTCCACAGAGCAGAAGGCATTTGATCTGGACCTTGAGAGATGAAAAGGCTATTGAAGACAGGGAGCTGAAGAGTTGGAGAGGTTTAAAAAGAGTCTTACCGAAATGGAATTGGAGTGTGATTTACTGTTCTTCCTGACTGAGGACCAGAGCCTGCAGCCCTAATTCTTCTCCCTTTTGTGCCCTTAAATAGTGTTTGATTGCTCTCTCACCACCTGCATTGCCTTTTCTCTTGGATGTTTTATTGTCCTCTTTTGTGTGGGAAAGGGTCAGAGCTGTAGTTCTTTCCCCGCCTATGCTGGCTATGGAGGTCATATCTCGGATGCTGGACCCTGGGAAGAGGCTTAATGATTCTGAATGGTCTCCCTCCTCCCAGGAGGTGGAAACACTTGAGTCCAGATGAGGGTTTTAAGGTGTTATTGCCTAGCACATGATTCACATGGTCACTGGAAGAAATGCCCAAGGCCAAACACCATTATTTTGAGAGTGGAGGTCACATTTGGAGGCTCACTTCTACTGCTAATCATGCCATGTGGATTCTTATGTCACTGGAGAGGTGGTGAACAGGTGTGTGTGTGTGTGTGTGTGTGTGTGTGTGTGTGTGTGTTTCATAAGGAAGAGAGAGATGTTTATTCCACCAAGTATAGATGTGAACCTTACAGTTTATCGCCAGGAAGGGCAGGCTTGGTGGGAAAGGCAGGTGACAGGGACGCAAGACCACATGGCCCCCTGCACTCTGGTTCTTCGCTGTTAACCTGACTCAGCCTCCTTGGCATGTCCCAACCTCTGTATCTCATTGGCATCCAGATGACAAATTTTTTAGCTTAAATTTCCTGGCAAGGGAAGCAGCACGGTCCCACAGGTCAAGATGGAAATTGTTAATGGTTGGACATGTCTATCTGCTCAACCCATCAGTACCCTTGTGCAAGGAGAGGGCCTGATTAGGGGTAGGCAGTTTCAGGTAGGTAGGGAAGTGGACATGGTGCACATCTGGATTGCTGTTTCTTTTTCATCCCTTGCTGCTATGTATATACCCTTCTTCCTATGGGTACAAAGCAACCCACCTAGCATGTTCTATCATACATGTGTCTGTGGATGTTGTTCACTTCTTACATGGGAGCAATCCAAAGGCACAGTATATCAGTCAGAGTTTTAACAGAAAACAGGTGATGCATTCAAAATAGTGTAGTTTTGTCAGTGGGTTTAGGGGTAGTGTACTGCTTGCCCTGAGGAGTTCCCTTTCTCAGGACCTCCACTCAGGGGAGATGCCAGGTCCCTGTCTTGGTCACTGAAAAGAATTTCAGGATGGAACAGAGAAGTGGAGCTGAGTTTTGAGTTTATTAGATAAAGGGCGAGAGATAGGACACACTTCCAGGGAGAAGTACGGACATTTAGAGAGAAAAAGACCCTGTAAGCACGACCAGAGAAGGAAGTGTGGGCCCAGAGAGCAGGTCTGGAGGCTGGCAGCAATAATTACCTTTCCTTCCCTGGAAGTAGATACCTCGGTTTGTCTGTGTTTCCCCATATAAAAGAAGTTACATGAAACACAGAAATTATAGTATATTGTTGTTGTTAGGTGCTATCAAGTAGGTATCTGACTCACAGCGACCATACATACAACAGGCAAAACAGTATTGTTATTGCTTTCTCTACTATTCACAGGGTTTTCAATGGCTGATTGTTTTTTGGGAGTGGGTTGTCAGGTTGTTCTCCTAAGCCTACAGTACCTGGTGTTCCCTGGGGGTCTCCCATCCAAGTACTAACCAGGCCCTACCCTGCTTAGCTTCTGAGATCTGACAGGATTGGATGCCACAGTGCTATGGCTGCAGGCCTATAGTATAAAGGCTAACTTTATTAATGATATAAATTATGAAGCCAGTACACCTTCAAGACATGAAGACAGGCAGTAGTGAAGGGTTACTGCTGCCTTTAGTGAAGGCCATATTGTCTTTTATAGTGAAGTTTGGGCCCTCAGGGGAGGAAAGAAATGTTTTTTACCTGGGTTGTGTGCCCAAAAGGGATTAATGGATTCCCAGTGTCTTCAAAAGATGGCTCAGAGGGGGTATTTCAAAAGATTACAGAAACCTAGGCAGCTACTAGTCTTGATAAGGGAGAGAATTCACTGAACAATGTCCTTTTCCATTGATGGGAGTGGTGTATGTCTCACACAGTCTTATCATCCTTCCTGGATGAATGTAGAAGTGAGGAAGTCTTTTAATTCTGTTTCCCCCTGGTAAGCATGCCATTGTAAGGATATTATCTATCAGGAAAGCCCTGACCACCAGACCAAAGCCTTTGTCCCACAGGAGGCTTCCATTGATATCTCTATCATAGGTGGCCAAGAAGCAAATGGCTAGGGTAGGTGGTGGCTGGCTACAGAGCCCTCTATTCCCTTTCTTCCTGCCTATTATGCTCTGACAGTTTGATGAGGCTCACTTATAAAGGGACTATTTTTAAAAGTGTGGGTGAAGAGAACAGCTAGGGCTGAGAACCCCCTCAGAGCTTTTGGCATTGAAACTGTTATCACCTATTTCCAAAGGGATGGGAAGATGGGTTGGTGTTTTGGAACCTAGAAGAAGGGGAAAAATTATAATAGAATCAAGTGCATTGGGAAGATCAGATGCTTTTTAAATCAAGGAACATGGTCAGCCGGAAGCAACCCTGCAGGAAGGGATCCTGGAAAATACTGACCTTGCTGTGTTTCTTCACTCATATTTCTGGTAGGGGCTTTCCTATGGCCAAAGCCAACTAGAGCCAAGAGGCACATGAGAAATGATGATAAACTTCATCAAGTTCAGCCTGTAGGCAGGGAGCAATGCAGAGGAGGGTAGAGAGTAGGTGTGAAGGGGCAACTGGCAGAGACTCATAGTGGTAATATGAAAACATATCTCAGTGTCTGCGCAAGAGTGCTTATCACCCTCTGCACATACTATCTACTATTGTTGTTCATTCCTTTTTTGTTCCATTGTGATGCTACCTAGATATTATTATTCACCATTCTCCCATTTGTGCAATAAAATGAGGCAGAACAAACACCTATTGAAGAATTAATCATAGTTCTCTTTTTCACTAAGCTTGGATTTAGCATCAAAATCCTTTTTTTTTTTTTTCCAGTACTCAGGGGTTGAATCCAGGGCCTTCTGCATGCTTTTGCAAGTGCTCTACCACTGAGCTGCATCCCTAGCCCATTTTTACTTTTTATTTGAAGGCAGGGTCTTGTTAAGTTAAAAAGTTTGCCTCTGGCCTCAGACTTGTGATTCTCCTGCCTCTGCCTCCTGAGTCCCTGGGATTACAGGCTTGCACTAAAGTGGGACCTCAAAGAAATCCCCCTTCTTCTTTTTTCTTTTTGTGCTCAGCCTCCCCATTTTTCTTGTGTTACCTGTTCCTTAAGACTTAGTAGTTACTTAACCTGTTAATGTTTGTCTAAATTATTTGTTGTTCTTGTTAGGTACCTTCGAGTATGTCCATATCTGACTCATAGTGAAAATCATAGGGTTTTCGACAGCTCATTTTTTGGGGGGATTGCCTCAGGAGTGGATTGCCATGTCCTTCTCTCTCATGTATATAACCTTGCAGGCTCTGCTTGTCTATAATGAGTATCAGGGCTATGATAAGACTACATACCAAATGTAATGACTGTCTTTTTGATCCCTACTTAAAGAAATGTACACCTGTAGTCAATGATTGGTCACCCTCTTCCCTTTCTGTATACCATGCATGTCTGTTTCTGCATCATCCCTGTCCTTTGTTTTTTTTGTGCCATTTCTGACTCTTGTAAGCCCACTTCCCTCAGAGATCTCATAAAAATCCGAGCCCCCTTTTGTTCAGGGATCAGTCTGTGGAAATGATTCCACTGAGTCACATACTGGTATGGAACAAATAATAAATCCTCCCTAAGCCAAAGGTCTCTATTATTCCCTTTTATTCTTGCAATGTATTTGATGCATTGACGGGGAAGAGGAGATGGCAAGTTTATTGTCACCTTTGCCTGCAGGCTCTGCATCCCTGGGCCAGGGGAAATCTGAAACTTTAGGTTCCACTAGGTGAGGCTTATGAACCTGGTGAGGGGACTGGCTATCCCATGGTCTGATGTATCCCTTCCTGGAAGTGCAAGGGAACCTACAGGGCTTTTGGGATGACTGTTAGGGATAGTCTGCTTTAGGAAGGGTAAGGCTGGGGCCCCAAGGACCCATCCAGGAGGACAGATGGGGAGTCTGAACAGCTCCCATGGGCACATTAGTAGTCTTGGTTGGGAAAAGTCTGAGGGAAATTTTGCCTGCCAGCACAGGAACTGACTTTCCTTCACTGAGAGAGGGGAGTTCTTTGGTGTGTGAATGTTGGAATAAATTGTGTATGGTTGTGTGGGGCTGCAAGTCCAGTAATGTGGACCATATGTCCTGGGTGAGTGTAGCGTTACACTGAGGGCTAGTGGTGACGGCATATGGCTTTCTGGTATCCCCGCCATCCATAGACTAGCATCTGTGGGGTGCCAGATTTGGGAGATGGCTCTAATGGAATGAAGTGAAAGTAAATGAGAGAGAGAGAGAGAGAGAGAGAGAGAGAGAGAGAGAGAGAGAGAGAGAGATGGATGCACCAAACCAAGGCAGCCTGAATGATAAAATGTCTAAGCCTACTCCCTTGGAATGCATGGTAAAGAATTTTAATAAGGGTTACACCAGGGACTATGAAGTAAAGTTAACACCCTAGGAACTAAGGAAACTCTGTAAGATAGAATGGCCTTCTTTTAATGTTGGGTGTCCAGTTGAAGGAAGGATAGAAGAATAATAGGCCATATGTGATGTGATGGTGACCAGAATGGAGAAGAGCCAGAGCTCCCTGATCAATTCCCATGGCTAGATTCATGGCTAAATGTAATTTAAGCCAGACCTTCCTGGCTTCAACCTTGCCTAGCCACTTATTGCAAGACTTTGGCTTGAACAAAACTGAAAGTAAAGAAGGACCTAAAAGGAAAGTCAAAAAGGAGCCAGAAAAGCCAATCATATGGGAGGCAACAGAGGACATAATTTCTCTGTACCTTCCAATTTACCCTCTGTTACCAATGTTAGCTTCAGTTCCTGAAAAGCCAAGCTCTGGTAGTGAGGCATCTGGTATGGTACTATGTCCCCAAGGCCAGAGCCTAAAGTTTTACCCCCACCCCAGGAGAAGAGAGTCGGGGAGCCCTCTCCCCAATAAGAGCCACATAAGGACTTCAGCCTAAAAAACCTAGGCCAGGCCATTACATTGCATGTCATCAAAAAGCCTCAGGTCCATCAGGCTCAACAACTCTGGGTTTTTAAGTCACTCTATTACTATCTACAGTTGGACTCATTATACATGGTCCCTGAGTCCTGGAATCTACTTTCACAGCTAACTGAGAATATAGCTCAGAACCTACAGGTCTCCTCCTCTTATGTCTGTGGAGACACTAATATGGCAGACAAATGGCCCTGGGAGGCACAGGAGTTAAGGCCCCAAGATAACCTCAATATGATTGTCCCTCCTCCCAAGTCAGCCAATGCTAACTGGAATGTTTGGTATTTTAAAACATCCACTATTGGAAAATATTGCTTTGCCCTTTGGGAAGAGGAATTCACAGTCCCTGTTGGAGACCTTACATATTTAGGACAACAATACTATAAGTCAACCATAGATAAAACTGTCTGGTGGGGAAAGGAAAATAGCCCTCAGCCAGATCCAAATCTGTTTTCTAGGTTCCCTTCTTTAAATCACTCATTGTATCATCTAGAGGCCCCACACGATTGGAGGGCTCCCCGGGGCCTCTACTGGATATAGAGTGCATGAACATATCAACAGTTGCCCGTTTGCTGAACAGGGGCTTGTAGCTTGGGAAAGATCTGGCCGTTTTTCTTCCTACTCCCTACTAAAGCAAGGAGAAACTGTAGAGTATCCACTGTATGATCAAATAAGAAAAAGAGACAAAAGAGATGTTGATGTTAAAATAGGAGACTGGAAAGATAATAAATGGCCCCCTGAGAGGATAATTCAATACTATGGCCTGGTTGCTTGGACAGAGGTTGCAAGTTGGGGATACCATACCCCAATTTACATGCTTAATCACAGCATCAGGTTATAGGCCATCCTCAAGATTGTAACAAATGACACTGCTAAGGCCCTAACTCTCTTAAAGCACCAAGATGAGGAATGCTATCTACCAAAACAGATTAGCTCTGGACTATCTCCTACCCTGCCTGCAGCTGTAGCCCTGTGGCATCTGATCCCATCAGATCTTGGAAGCAGGGCCAGGCCTGGTTACTACTTGGACAGGAGACCGCCTGGGAACACCAGGTGCTGCAGGCTTGGGAGAAGGACCCAGCAACCCACTCCCAAAAATCAATCCACCATTGAATACCCTATGAACAGCAGAGAAGCATTGACAATAGTGTTTCACCTGTTGTACACAGGGTCGTTGTGAGTTGGGTATCAACTTGACGGCACCTAACAACAACATCTCCTGCCCTGGAGGGAGGAGAATGTGGCCAATTTAATCTAACTGCTGTTTAGAGGTTGATGATAATGGACAGGTAATTGAGGACCTGACAGACAAAATGCAGAAATTGGCTCATGTCCCTGTTGAGACTTGGAAATGATCATCCCCAGACTCACTTTTGGAGGTTGGTTCTTGAGGATTTCAAGCTCTAATAGGGGTGGTCATACCCATCCTAGGAGTCTCTTATACTGCCCTTCTTACCTGTGCTTATTAATAATACTGGACCACCACAGAGAGCCTCATGGAAAAGTATGCCACCACCTGGTTGATGGTTTTGGCCAAATATCAGACCCTGCCAACTGAGGAGCCATCAGCATACACAAAGCCATGTGATGAGGATGATGATGATGCTTTTGATTAAACATATTTATAAAGAACATCAAAGGAAGGAATGAAGTGGAACCCCATTTCCTTTTTTTTGTGTGCTCAGTCTCCCCATTTTTCTTTTATTACCTGTTCCTTTAGACTTGGTTAATTATTACTTAACCTGTTACCAATGATGTTTGTCTAAATCATTAGGTCTCACATAAACCACCTTACAGGCTCTTCTTGCCTATAATGAATAACAGGGCTATAACAAGACTACACATCAAATGTAATGAACGTCTGTTTGATCCCTACTCAGAGGAACACACACCCATAGGATATACTTGATCATCCTCTCTTCTTTCTGTAGCCACACATGTCTGTTTCTGAACCATCCCTGTCCTTTGATTTATGTACCTTTTCTGACTCTTGTAAGCCCATCTTTCCCATAAAAACCAGACCCTTTTTTGTTTAGGGCTCAGTCTTTGGAAATGATTCCACCGAGTCATGTACCAGTACAGAATAAATAATATCCTCCCTAAGCCAAAGGTCTCCCTTCCTCCTTTTTATTCCCACGACACACCACACGGCCCAGCTTCAAAACCCTTAATATGATAGTCCAGGTGGTCACTCCAATTGATTTAAGATACAAAAAATTTGCCATCTCTCACTTATTCAGTAAATCTATCAACTACCCTCTTCATATATATAATAGTGGAGGAAAAGTGAAATGTGTGTGTGTGTGTGCGTGTGTGTGCGCACACTTAAATTAAGATTATGCCTTGGAGAGCAAAATGTAATATTTCTCTCCATTTCCCCCATTACCTTTTCTAATTGCCCCTCCTCCTCTCTTTAGTACTCTTTCTTCTCCTATATAGACCACCTCTACTTTCATGCCATGTATAGTAAAATGTTGAATATATATATTGAAATCTAGTGTTCACATATGAGCAAAAACATATGATGTTTGCCTTTCTGGGACTGGCTTACTTCATTTAAAATGATAATCTCTAGATCCATCCATTTTCTAGAAAATGCTATAAATTTGTCCTTCTTTATGGCTGAATAAAACCCCATTGTGCATATATACCATATTTTCTTTATCCATTCATGTGTTGATGGATACCTAGGTTGATTCCATATCTTGATTGTTGTGAATGCTATTGTTGTTGTTGGGCTGGGATTTAGCTTAGTGGGTAGAGCGCTGCGCTGCAGTCTCTGAGGCCCCGAGTTCAATTCCCAGCACCGCAAAAATGGGAGAAGGACTTGGCAATCCACTCCCAAGGCAATCCCGAAACAGTCAGCCATTGAAAACCCTATGAGGGTCACTATGAGTCAGATACCAACTCGATGGCACCTAACAACAACAACAACAACATTGTTGTTGTTAGGTGCCGTGGAGTTGGTGTCTGATTCATAGTGACCCCACATACAGCAGGCGAAACACTATTGTCAGTGTTTCTCTGTTATTCATAGGGTTTTCAGTGGCAGATTGATTTTTGGGAGGGGGTTGCTGGGTCCTTCTCCCAAGCCTACAGCACCTGGTGTTCCCAGGTGGTTTATCATCCAAGTACTAACCAAGATGATCCTTCTTTGCTTCTGAGATCTGACAGGATCAGACACCACAGTGCTACAGCTGCAGGCTATTGTGAATAGTGCTGCAATAAATACAGACAAGCAGGTATCTCAATGGTGTGTTGACTTATATTTCTTTGGATATATACCTAGAAGTGCTATTGTTGCTGCTGTTAGATGCCATCAAGTCAGGTCTAATTCATAATGACCCTCATAGGGTTTTCTTTTCTTTTTTTTTTTTAACTGGAAATTTTTAATGTACACCTTAATGAGATTCATTCTGACATGCTTTTCACTGTGACATTTCCATATATGCATTTTGGTGTACATTATTCATATAGGTTCCTCCTTACCCTCTTATATGCTTCCCCCCCTCCCCATCTAAGTCTTCTCTATCATTTACTTGGTAATATTTTTCTATATGACCTTGGGTTCCAGTTCTGTTTAAGATAGAAACTTTTCCTGTAGTGAACTTTGTTTTTATCTTGTCAGAACAATTGCATGCATTTTCTAGACCATTTATATTGACACCATTCTTAGCTTTTTTTAAATATTTTGATCCAACCTTTGAATAGGATTTTTCCTTCTTATAATTTTGATTCAGCTCCCACATATGAGTGAGAACATGTGGTGTTTCTCTTTCTGAGCTTGTGTTTGTTCACTTAAAATAATTTTCTCTAATTCCATCCATTTTGCTGTGAATGAGAGTGCAGCGAAAAAGGAACCCTCATAGGGTTTTCAATGGCTGATTGTTTTTGGATTTCTTCAGGAGTGGATTACCATATCCTTCTGTTTTTGTGGCACTGGCTATTGAACCAAGGGCTTCAGAGAGCACAGAACAGTGCTCTACCAACTGAGCTAAACCCCAGCCAGGAGTATTGTAGCCGGGCCATATGGTAGTTGTGTTTTTAGTTGTTTGAGGAACCTCTATACTGATTTTCATAGTGGCTTCACTAGTTTACATTCTCACCAGTAGTGTATAAGCGTTACTTTCCTTCCACATCCTCGCCAGCATTTGTTGTTTTTGTTTTGTTGATGGTAGTCATTCTGACCTGGTGAGATGGTATCTCAGGGTAGTTTTGATTTGCATTTCCCTGAGGGCTAAGGATATTGAATGCTTTTCATATGATTATTGGCCCTTTGTATTTCTTCTTTTGAGAACTGTCCAATTCATTTGCCTATTTTTTGATTGGATAATTTACTCTTTTCTTGTTTACTTTTTGAATTCTTTATGTATTCTAGGAGTGGGCTGCAGAGTCCTTGTCCCTAGTCTGTCTTAGCTGGGAGCTCATCTGAAACCTGTCCACTATGGGTGACCCTCTGGTATCTGAAGTACTGGTGGCATAGCTTTCCACATCACAGCAACACTCAAGTCCCCATAGTATGGCAAACTGACAGACAAGTGGGGGTGAATATTTGTTTCTCCCCAAAATTCATAGGTTGAATTCCTAACTCCTAAAGTGATAGTACTAGAGCATGGGGCCTTTTGGAGGTGATTAGGTAATCAGAGAGAGTTCTCATGAATGGGATTAGTGCCTGGATGAGATTAGACCCTGGAGATTCTCGCCTCTTCTACCATCTGAGGACATATCAAGAGGGTGCCATCTATGGATGAGAAATGAGCCCTCAATGAACACCAAGGAAATGGGACCTCATCACACACCGAAAGTGCCAGAGTCTTAGTCTTAGGGTTTGCAGCCCCTAGGACTGTGTGAAATAAATTTGTTTTTTATAAACCACCTGGTTTCTGGTATTTTGTTATAAGATAGGCACCAATGGAGAAAACTTTCCATGCTGTTTGTGGATGCGTGACTAATTCTAGAAACAAAGTTAATGGTCAGGATCTATATTTAAGACTTCTTTCCTTACTAGAGTAAGTAAAGACTGAAAAAGTGTCTTGTTATTCTTGTTTTTCCTTTTCACTTTTTAAAAAACAATGAGAAGTTCTCCATAAAAGATATGAAAGTGGAAACAAAGAAGGCTCAGCAGTTGGTGACAGAATGATGCTGGAGATAGCATGCTAAACTCTTGTCAGACTGACAACATTTTCATTGCAAATACATTTTTTCACCAATATAAATGGTGACTAAACACATGGAATGCACCAAATGGAACATACAGGAACCAAAATGACTACATCTATGGAAAGAGATAATGGAAAATCTCAACTATCAGAAGTCAGAACAAGACCAGGTGCTGAGTATGTATCAGATCATAACTGCTCATATATAGGTTCAAACTGAAACAGAAGAAAATTATTACAAGTGCATGAGAGCCAAGGTATGACCTTGATTATATTCCACCTGAGATCAGAGACTGTCTCAAGAAAGGATTTGATGTATTGGACACTAATGATCAAAGACCAGATGATTTGTGGCATGACATCAAAGACATCATTCATGAGGAAAGCAAAAGGTTATTAAAAAGACAGGAAAAAAGAAAAGACCAAATTTCATGTCAAAAGAGACTCTGAAGCTTGCCCTTGAATGTTGAGTAGCTAAAGTAAAAGGAATAGTTTCCAAAGTTAGAGAATTAAACAGAAGATTTCAGGACAGCTTGAGAAGACAAAATCAAATATTGTAATGACATGTGTAAAGAGTTGGAGATAGAAAACTAAATGGGAAGAACACACTCTGTCTTCATTAAGCTTAAAGAATTTAAGAAAAAATTCGAGCTTCGAGTGGAAATCGTGAAGGATTCTACAGAGAAAGTATTATATGATGGAGGACATATCCAATGAAGATGGAAGGAATACATGGAGTCATTATACCAAAAAGAATTGATGGGTGATCAATCATTTCAACAGGTTGCATATGATCAGGAACCAATGGCACTGGAGGAAGAAGTGGAAACTACCTTGAGGCATTGGTGAAATGCAAGATTCCAGGGATTGATGGAATACCAATTCAGACACCCATGAGAATTTTAACGTGCAGGTGAATTTGAGAGTCTATGTATTCATAGACTTGTGGAGTGGAGCTTCTTTATGTAGAATGGGAGACAGAAAATTGGCCTCTGATTTGGTCCAGAAGAGAATCAGGACAGAAAATGTCCTCTGGAGGTAAGGCTTCAGCTGTTTGGAGAATACAGTGTCAATAGGAAGGGAGGAAATATGGGGTATTCCCGGTGCACTGACCCCAAGGGGAGGGAACTGCATGTTGACATGGCTGGATCATGGGGCTAGGGAGAGGCAGCCAGGCACAGAAACAACAAGATCGAGGGTTGAAATAGCAGCATGTGAGTATCTTCATATACAATCACTGTGTTTCCTGGAAGAAGAGGATGAAGTTCAATGTTATGTTAAAGCACAAACTTGGATGGCAGTTCAATGTAACACACACACACAGTATTTACAGAATTCTTTTCTATATATCTGGAGATCAAAGGTGAATGTGATATTTACTATACTTTCAAGAAAAACATAATCTTATTGTAGATACAAGCAAGTGCAGTGCTAAGAGTGCATAGGTATTCTGGAAACCAAAGAGAACAGTTGCTTTTTTGGTGGGCAATGTTTCAGGAGGAGGCTGTCAGAAAAAAACAAGAGAGGACCTGGCACTAGTGCTGGCCTTGAAGAAAAGAAGAAGAAGGAGAAGAAGAAGAAGGAGAAGGAAAAGGAGAAGGAGAAGGAGAAGGAGAAGGAGAAGGAGGAGGAGAAGAGGAAGGGGAAGAAGTAGTAGTAGTAGGAGTAGGAGGGAGTCGGAGGAGGAAAGGTGGAGGAATAGGAGGAGGAGGAGGAGAAGGAGGAGGAGGAGGAGGAAGAAGAAGAAGAAGAAGAAGGAGAAGAAGAAGAAGAAAGAAAGAAAGAAAGAAAGAGAAAAGGAAACAAAAAAGAGAAAAACAAAACCCAGAAAAGTTTGCTGAATTCGTACTATGTATGAATACCGGAGAAAATCAGCCTCTCTGTTTATTTCAGGACCATCGTGGAAGCTGCTCTGACTTCATGCCTTGGCCATTCTGAGTGTGCTTTGTGCTGATACCCAACCCAGACTGATGCTTGGTCACAGTAGGCTTTGTTTACAGAGCATGCAGCTGACCTTTTCTGGGTACCCAGCTGTTCTCTGTGTTTATGCATTTCTGAGGGGATCCCATCCACACAGGGTGCTATGCCAGAGGTTATGATTAGGACAAAGCATTCAGACAGAGCTGCTGCTGGATGTCATTTCTACCTCAGAGTCACTGACAAGCAGTGACCTCTGAATTTTCATCAAGGATACTTCATGTCGCTCATACCACCATTGCTAACCATCCAGGGAAAGGCTGAAATTAACCTCGTTTTTTTTTTCTGTCATCCTTCTTTATTATTTCCTGAGCCTAGCTATCTGTTCATTCAACTGATTCTTGGTGCTTCTCAGTTTTTGTTCAGGACTACTTGGAATGATAATAACGTAGCATTAAAGACATAGCCCTGTGGCATCCGATCCCGTCAGATCTCGGAAGCTAAGCAGGGTCGGGCCTGGTTAGTACCTGGATGGGAGACCGCCTGGGAACACCAAAACCTGTAGGCTTGGGAGAAGGACCTGGCAACCCCCTCCCAAAAATCAATCTGCCATTGAAAACCCTATGAACAGCAGAGAAGCACTGACAATAGTGTTTCCTGTTGTACAGAGGGTCGCTATGAGTCGGATACCGACTTGACGGCACCTAACAACAACAACAACAAAGACAAAGAGCCTGAACCCACAGCCATGTGGCATCTGATCCCCTCAGATCTCGGAAGCTGAGCAGGGTTGGGCCTGGTTAATACTTGGATGGGAGACCACCTTAGAACACCAGGTGCTGTAGGCTTGGGAGAAGGACCCAGCAACCCACTCCCAAAAATCAATCTGCCATTGAAAACCCTATGAATAACAGAGAAGTACTGACAATAGCGTTTGGCCTATTGTACATAGGGTCACTATGAGTCTGTACTGACTCCACAGCATGTAACAACAACAACAAAGACAAAGACCACCAGGAACACACCTGTAATAAAAACAAAGTAGAACTAAGGGGGTACCCTCCTATGGGATTCAAGTTTATATTGGATTATTTTAGGAAGGAATTAGGAGGGCAGGGGCCAGTTCTGGATTGGATGATAAAGAAGCTGGGGCAATTTGGTGGCTTGTTATGGTGTTCCATCAATGAGGCTGATGGATTAAAACTGGATTGGAGGTTGCTACTGGAGGAGAAATAGCAGACAATTGTGTTTGAAGGGGGGATTTTTTGTCATTGTTGAGGTTGTGCAGTGGCCTTTTCTCTATCTTGTTCCAAGCCCCACAGCCATGTGGCCTTGTCTGGGCATTGTTTATATTCATTGTTTATATTCCATTAGGAATGTAACTGTCTGGTTGATGGCAGAGCCATCTTCCATTTTCTCAATCACTTCCTTATTTGTAAAATGAGAGGACTGAATAACAGTAGCAGTTTTCACACCTGTTCTTCAAAGGTATATGGTTCTAGGGAGGAGTCCTGTGGGCCATTGGGTGCATGAGGAGGCAGGGTGGAGAGGGTTCCTCAACGGGGCAGCTGTGTTTTTCCAGTTTGACATTTTGGAGTTCTGTGTTAAACCACATTTTCAACAAAGATTCTTTTGCTGCAGAAGAGCTTGAACAGTGCTGTATTGGATAGGCTCCAGGTCTCTTGATTGCTCCGTGGCACAGGGTGGGTAAAACAATTTATCTCAAATGCATAGAGCTAATTAGATTCACTGGCATAGATTTGAACTCCACCGCTTCCAGGATTTTGTTTATTTAACATTTTTCCCACTGTGTCAGGATCTAAAGAGCTGGTGGGACAGACACTGGAAATTTATTTGAATGAGAGCCCCAGAAGCTTCATGAAAAGATTTCATTTTGAAAAATGAGACTCATATAAGTTTGGTTCAACAGTGCAGGAGGACAAGAAGGAGAGAAAATTAGGAGTGGAACTCAATTTTACCATCAGCTGGTGAGGCCTGGAGAATCATGGGCTTCATATCATTCCATGATTGATCAACTGTGTAAGGAACAATTTGGCACACATTAAATTAGGTCTTTATTTATTATATAATTCTTTTGGGAATAACTAGGCTTCCGTTATTTTTATGACACTCATCTTTGTTTATTTCTATCATTAGCTATTTGTTTATGAGATGTTTATTTTACATTCTATCTCTTTGTGGCCCGGTGGCTGGTGGAGTTTTCCCTTCTAGGTACTTTCTTAGCATCTTTTGACTCTGTGCATCTATTTAGATATTTTGGGAAATCTCAAGTTTTACGGTTCTAATTTATGTCTTTATTATCATCATTGACTAGAGTAGCAATCAATTTGACTCATAACTTGTCCAATTTAGTCTTCTTTCAAGTTGATAATGATATGCTAGAATTTATAGTAATGATGTTGAGTGAATCTGCCTTGTCCCGGGATTTAACAGCTGCTATAACCACCGTTTTATCTTTGTTCCTTAAACTATGAGAGATTAGAACTTTGAATAGTTATATGACCTTGAGGGAATAAGGGACATACTCATAAGACTAATCTGTATCTGAAAATCAACTGATTAATGCACTATGAGAGAGAACTCTGCTCCTACTTTGCATTCTTTGGTTTTCTTATTTCAGCCAACTCACTAGAAGGAAAAACTGCATGTACACGGTTAGATTACAGACCAGAAGAGGTTTGCTCAGCAGACAAGGCAAGAATTGAGCATTACTAAGCTGCAATCCCCAATGTAGCATTTTAAGAATCACTTCATGAACGAGAGATGTTGATCTACATTGAACTATAGCAAACTATGGCACACGAACAGAATCTATCCTCTTGGCTGTTTTATTTGTCCACTGAGCTAAGAGTGATTTTTAAATTAGTGAAAAACATCAACAGGAAAATAATATCTCATGAGATGTGAAAGTTATATAAAATCCATAAAATGTTTATTAAAACAAAGTCATATTCATTTCAGTATTGTCTATGGCAGTTCTGTACTACCATGATAGAGCTGAGTAGTTGAAAAATAAATCTTACTACCTGCAAAGCCTCAAGCATTTATAGTCTGGCCCTTTATAGAACAAGTTTGCCAACACTTGGTCTATATGATAGCATTGCACAAGAAAAAGTTTAAGAATCTGTGCTCTTAATAACCCCATGGAATAATAAGTGTTTGCTAGTGAATATTTACTCTATTTTTGGGGGTGAGTATGTTTGCTAGATTTTGTGTGTATGTTTGTGTGTGCTAGAGATTGAACCCAGGGCTTCCCACCTGCTAGGCAAGTGTTCTACCACTGAGCAAAATCTTCTCCTAACAGGGAGGAGTGTTTTTGGTATATTTTGTTCTGTGGAAGGCCCAGAGAAGATTTTAGATGTTTTTTTCCACTTCTTTTTTATTTAGAGGTACCTTTTCCATTGTGAAAAACATCATATCATATTCTGTATCCTGGTTATTAATTTTTCTCCTCTAGGATTTTTTCTCTTTTTTTCTTTTCTTTTTTCTTTCTTTCTTTCTTTCTTTTTTTTTTTTTTTTTTTTTGAGCCAAGGTCTCTCTATGTAGCACAGGCTGGCCTCAGATTCAAGGCAGCCTTCCTACCTCAGCCTCCTAAGTGTTGGAATTACAGATGTGTGCCACCACACCCAGCTGTCTTGAATGTTTTGCATATAACCAGGTTTGTGGGTAATAATTTAGGTTATAGGTTCTGAGGAAGTGGGTGTGCTTAGGTTTAAAGATATTGATGTTTAAGAAATGAATGCATAGAAGGAAGTTGGAACACAAGAATGCAGCAGTCTAAGGGTCAGGAGAAGGGAGACAAAGTTTTGTTTTTTTTTTAATAGAGTCATGAAGATAACTAGTTAGCAAGTATAGCCCTGCAAAATGCTGCTGTTTGAAATCTCAGAGAACTGCCTGGGTTGGAGTTTACATTGTAGTGGGTTAGAAACTAAAGTAACTGGACACAAAATACTTTATTTATTTATTTATTTATTTATTTATTTATTTCCTAGGTCACTGACAGATAGAATGAATTAACCTTTGGTTCAGGATAGACGCAGAAAAGAGAACATGGGTTCTAGAAGAGAAAGGTTAATGTGTGAGTGCTACTTGTTACAAACTATCAAAAATTTGCAAGAAGAGAACTAAATTTCCAGATGAGAGCCCTTCCTTAGGGATAAAGAATTCTAAATGAAGGGGCATATTTTGCATTGGCTGCCTGCTTATTACTTTCTATGGAATATGGGTTGTTATGGTGATAGAAGGACAGAAACCATCTGCCTCACAGAATCCTAGGAAACTTTACGGACACCATAATGTTGGTAATAATAAAGGAGTATAGGATATAACATCAGAAAATTGGCTCAAAAGAGCAAATATGCACCAAGATTTATATAAGTTACACTTACCTCTTCATGAGCACCCTTTTGGTCTTACCCTTTCTTGCCACCCCTAAAAGTTCCATTGATGAAGAGATATTTGCCATAGTTATTGCCATAAACCTGATGAGCTTTGTAGTCACCACAATTTCATAAGTGCCACCTTATTAAGCCCATCCCAATCTGTCAGTCTGGAACATTTGTTTGATCAAGTGAGTATGGTGTCCATATGTTATCAACTTTGTACTAAGTAGGCACTATACTTTCAGTACAATTGCTGAGGGAATTTATTAGCATTTTCCTCTCCATTTAGAGGGAATATAGAATTGCATGCTCTCCAACTCACCTTCACAGAAGAGTAGATTTAATCAAGTAAGTTGGGAGAGTTTTTGCCACATTCTCTTGTGATATATGCTAATCACAGTCACGAAGACATTGAGAACTGCTTTATAAATTTAGTAAGTTTCCCAATCTCCTGGCATTCATATGGCTTTCTTGTTACTAGAAATTTGTAAGAATAAAAAAATACAGAGTTAATCATAAGAATGGAAGATAATATGGGTTAATATTTCTTTTCTCACTTTCTAAGAAAAAATGCAAAGGGGAAACTAAAAAAACCAAAAACTGGACTTGTTCTAGAATGTAGTTTCTTGACTATTTATATTTTTGGGCAAAATAGTTCTTCTTTGTGTGGGGCTGAGCATTATAGAAAGTTTAGCAGCATCCCTGGCCTCTATCCATTAGATACTAAGTGTATTGTCCTTTCCCTAAATACCCCCTTGTTGTTGTTAGGTGCTGTCAAGTTGTGTCTGACTCACAGTGGCCCTCATAGGGTTTTTAAGGGTTGATCTCCATTTTATTGGTGCTGGGGATTAGACTCAGGGCCTCAGAGAGCACAGAACAGTGCTCAGCCAACTGAACTAAACCCCAGTCCTACACACCCCCAACCCCCTGCAAACCTATTCATGACAATCAAAAATGTTTTCAGACATTGCCAAATGTTCCCTAGGGGGAAAATCACCACTGGCTGGGAACCACTGCTCTAGAATTTCATTTGGAATGCAGGGGAGACAAATCCAAGTCTTGAGAGTTTATTGTATGCCTACACAAAGTCTCATCTTGGAAATATACAGTTCCAAGGAAGGAAAGTAGGTAAAGGGATTGGCTTTGGAATCTCTGTCGTTCTGGAAGGACTTGTGGGGTTTCTCTCAGGGAAGCACTACCTCTACCCTCACACCTGTCCTTTGTCCTCTCTATACTCACCAATTTCTTATTTATTCTGTTTCAGATCCTGCCTCCATTTGCTGGCACATTCCTTTGGCTTGTCAACTCTTCCTCATGGAATCTATGAGGTATGATAAAAAATACAGTGACTTTTAAATTTTTAAAAATTCTAATAATAAAAGATATATTGCTATTGTTGTGAGGTGTCATTGAGTTGATGTCTGACTCACAGCAACCCTATGCACAACAGGTAAAACGCTATTGTTAGTGCTTTTCTTCTATTCATAGGGTTTTCAATGGCTGATTGTGTTTTTTTGAGAGTGGGTTGCTGGGTCCTTCTCCCAAACCTACAGTACCTGGTATTCCCAGGCAGTCTCCCATCCATGTACTAACCAGGCCTGATCCTACTTAGGTTCTGAGATCTGACAGGATTGAATGCCACAGAGATAAGGCTACAGGGTGTATTGCTATTAATCCTCCTCAAAAATACTCCCTGTGGCTTTGTACACACTTATCTCATTATTCTTGCCAGTTTCTGAAACAGTTCCAGAGGTCCTCTTTCATGAATGTCTTTAGTTGTACTATCATGGCTGCCTTGGTGTCCAGAATCCATTCAAAATATTTACTTTTCATGGTTATTTTGACTTTGGGGAAGAACCAGAAATCACACATTGCCAGATCCAATGAATCAGGTGGAAGAAGACACACCATGATGTTTTTATTTGGCAGAAATTGCCATACCAGAAGTTATTTGTGACATGGAATGTTGTCATGATGAAGGATGAAACTAATGACATTCATGAATGAAAACTTATCGAACTGCATCAGAAAGTGACAAGAACTCTGGGATCAGTGTGTTTGAAGTTGGGGAAAGGGCAGTATTTTGAGGGTTATTAATGGCAGTGTGTCTTTCACTGTAATCATTTTTTTCCCTAAAGTTAAACATTCACTGTATTTTTTGTTCACACCTTGTCTTTCTTTCAGAGACTGCCCTGATGCAGTGAGACAGAAATTTAGCCCTCTCAATATCCTGCTGTTATGTTGTTATGTGGATTCTGCTGTTATGTCAGGCTGCATTATGGGCCCAGGCTGCAGATCAACCTGTGGAGCAGCTTTCTTTAGGGCAAATGCACACCTCTCACCCAGAAGTTGTGACTGGGAAGAAAGTGGGGTTCAGTTGATATAAAGCATGGGTGCGAAGTGGCAACAGTCACAAACTGTGGATTCACTCAGAAGGAGGGACATAGATACTGTAAAGGAAAGCTCTAAAGGAAAGTTTTAAAAATCCCATCTATCCCTGGAATTCTTATAAGCATAGCTAATCTGCATGAGATAAGCCGGGTAGAAAATGCCATATGTAATAGGAGATTAATATAAAAAGTGATTTTAGAAACTGTTGTATAAAATGAGGAACACTCCAAGAGACAACGTACAAAAGTAAGGCATGAACAAAGTTACAAAATAAGAATTACAATGGCCGTGAATATTTGAAAAAACATTCACACTTGCAAAGCATAACAGAAACACAAATTATTACAAAGCAAATACAAAGATTTATCATTCAAATTAGTAAAAAACTAAGAATGATTCTTGTTCTTCCCTTGTTGGTGAATGATTAGCAAATCCTCATTCTGTGCCAAAAGGAAAATTGCTAGTGTTTGGGAGAATCAGTTTAGTAAGTTTTCGGGTATAACTGGCAACATAAATAAAAACTCCAAAAATGTTCATGCCTTTTAAGTTGGTATTTCCCTTCTCAGAATTTATCCAAAGTAAATATTCAGAAATATGAGTCAAGAATTACATAGGAAGTTGAAATTTTCATCAGAGAATGTTTTTATTCTAACAAAATACAGAAATTAACTTAAATATCCCAAAGGGGATTGATTAAAGGTATTTTCAAAACATATTTAATGATATGGAAAATGTTCAGAATATTATGCTTAGTGAAATTTAGAGATCACAAAGCTATTTCTAGTATGATTCAAATTTTGCATGTGTTTACAGAGATACACATGCAGAATTAAAAGTAGAAGGAAATGTATCAAATATTTTATAGTGGTTATCTAAAGTTTGTAGCACATTCTGGTTTCTCTTCATCTCACATAAATCTTTTGCCTTTTAAAGTTCGTAGGATGATTGATTTTTATCTTCTCTTAACTTTTACATATCTTCTAAACTTTCTACAAGAGTTCATTACTTACATATTTTTAAAAAGGTTAAAAATGCATTTTTGTACATGATGAATTTTAAAATGACTTAGAGGCTATCTTTCATGAGGTCTCACAAAGTAAGAATTTATTTGTCTAGAGTCTAGACTTTCAGATTGAGGAGAACAGTTTATTATCTTTTTTTTGGCTCACTAAATGCAGAAAAATTTCTTGGGGGAATCCTCACATTAACCAAACTCAGTGACTGATGTATAAGATCAGACTGCCAGTGACAATTTGCAGTAAGAAATAGAACCATGAACAAAAGCAGTCACTTGTGTCTCCTGGCCAACTTATTTTCTCTCTTTAGCTCATTGTATGGGAAACTAGATGAAAAAATGGAATATTGCCGTATGAGCAGAGAATCAGATATATGAGTGTTAGTTATAAAATTTAAGTGTTGTATTGTATTAAGTTTTAATTGCATGCAGTGGCCTGGTCAATAGTAGGGACAAACATGCTACCGGGCCTAGATAGGTGGAGTCTTCCTGTCTGGACTGAGAGGGAGAATTATTGCCAATGGTAGCCATGATTAACTAAATCCCTTTGTGATGCTCACCATCTTTCATTGTGTCAGTGTTTCAGATGGGCTTTCTGTTGCCATACACTTATCCCTGCACACATTCTAAAGTGAGATTAACTTATCAATTTATTCAATAAACAATACAGAAATTAGCTGAAGAGAGGACCACACAGAACCAAAGTACACAGTCTGTATCTCAACCCCAACTTCCCAAGACCTTAGGTGCCCCATGAGAGGATGCACACAAAGTAAAGATAGAACAAAGTGATGTGTACCAAAAAGTAAACCTCCCTCTCCTCTCTGACCACTGGTTATCTAATTCATTTTTTCCTGATGCAACCATGTGACTCAGTTTTCTTGTTTATACACAGGGAAGCTTATGTGTATAAGTAACACCTAACATTAAAAAAAGAGTAGTGTATTATACCAACTGTTCAGAAGCTTGCTTTTAAAATTTAAAAACATATCTAAAATGTTTCATATAACATATAGGTTTACACATATAAATATACAGTTGTCCCTCAGTATCCATGGGGATATATTCAATATTCATCTCCAGCACCATAATTCAAAAGCATCAATTCTTCTCCAATTCGACGTCCAGCTTTCACAACAGTATAATGTGACTGAAAATACTATGGCATGAGTCAGGCACACCTTTATCTTCAATGTGACGTCTTTATTTTTTAACACTTTAAATAGGTCTTTTGCAACAGCTTTCCCCAATGCAATGCATCTTTTGATTTCTTCACTGCTGCTTCCATGGATGTTGATTGTAGAACTAAGTAAAGAAAAACCCTTGGATAACTTCAATCTTTTCTCCATTTATCATGAAGTTTTGTACTGACCCAGTTGTAAAGATTTTTGTTTTGTTGATGTTGGAGCACAATCCATACTGAAGACTGTATTCTTTGATCTTCATCAGTAAATGTTTCAAATCCTCTTCACTTTCAGCAGGCAACAGGTCTGTCTTAGAGGAAGTGCAACAAGAGTGGTCCTTGGAAGCAAGTACAGCTGGACTGAATTTTATGTATTTTGGACATGTTGTCAGGAGATACCAGTCCCTGGAGAAGGACACCATGTTTGGGAAAGTGGCACGTCAGTGAATAAAAGGAAAACCCTCAACTAGATGGACTGATACAGTGACTGCAACAATGGGCTTACCCATAAAAAATATCCTATGCTTGGCACAGAGTTGGGGAGTGTTTCATTCTCTTGTATATAGGGTTGCTGTCAGTCAGATCTGACTCAACAGCAGCTAATAACAATAAATCCATGGGGAATTTGTTCCAGAATCCCCTGTGGATGCCAAAATCTAAGAATTCTCAAGTCCCTTATATGAAATAGCATATTAATTATATATTACCTTCACATTTCTCCTATATACTTTAAGTCATCTCTTGTAATTATTTATAATATCCAATACAATGTAAAAGCTATGCAAACAGTTGTATTGTCTAGGGAATAAGATAAGAAAAATTCTGTACATGTTCAGTACAAAAGCAATTTTTTCCCCAAATATTTTTGATGATACGACATTGGCTGAATCCACAGATGTGGATCCCACAGATTCAGAGGACCAACTATACATGCATACCTGCCTCTTTAAAAATGTTAATCGTGCCTTTGTAAGCATCACAGATGTACGACTGGAAAAGCACTGTATCATTGTTATGTAAGCAGTGGCCATGTTCTGATGTAGTGTCTTATTGCAGGCTACTGTTGGGGGATTTCTTCTCATTTACCATTCTGGGTCCTCACTGTTTCTGCTGTTTGGAGTAGACATGGTCCAGTGAATAGGTGTCATCGTTTAAATATAATGTGTCCCCCCAAAGGTCATGTGCCTTAATGTTTTGTCCCCAGCTGGTGGCACTGTTTGTGGAGGTCATGAAACTTGAGAGATTGGTCTTAGCTTTGAGGAAGTGATGTCACTAGGGACAGGCCTTTGGAAGTTTTTACCCCAGACCTGCAACTCAGCTCTCTCTTCTTCCTGTTCATGAAAACATAAGGTTGTCTGCTACAAAGCCCTGCCTCATGCTGCTGCCACCCCTGCCTTGTTGCCATTATGGACTGATCTAACTGTTGTTGTTAGGTGCTGTCAAGTCATGTCTGACTCATAGCAACCCTCAGGGTTTTCAATGGCTGATTGTTTCAGGATTTCCTCGAGAATGGATTGCCATGTCCTTCTACCATGATCTTCTAATGGTAAGCTTCCAATAAATTTCTCCCCCTGTTAGTTTGTTTCGGTGGATTTTTCTGCCATAGTGGTGACAGCTAATACAGTAGGCAAATGTAGTGAGATAATTGAGCAATCCAAGCTGTGCCAGGCAGAATCGAACCATGTGAGAAATGGAAGAGAAAGCAGGGATGACCACTACTGTCCCAGAGTCTTCACTGACGCCAAGTACAGTGGCATTTTACTTAAATCTCAATTTTGGCATCACAGCCTATAGACTGCACAGCCCAGAGTCTGTGGGTCGCACAAAACTTCCCCACCTAGTATTCCAGAGCACATGATACAGTGTAGGATTTTGAATATGAGCTCAGTAACCCTCAGAATAGCGATTTTGCTTTCAAGTACTCTACTTTGGACTTGCTCATATAATATACACATATTTTCCATATTCTCCCCAGTAGGAGAGTGGTTTTCTCGCGTGTGCCTGAACAACCGTGGAGATGAAACTCAGTTACCAAGCTCCCATTCTGCTCCCTAGACACTGCTCTTTGCATAGCAGCTATTTTAACCTCAAGCCTAGGGGACTCACAGAACAAAACACAGTGATGTTTCTTTTACTATCTATGATAGAACTCAGGCATTTATTTTTTCAATTACAGTTGGGGCAGAGGGAAAGAAAATTACTAGATCAGAGAGATGAAAGAGATTCCCCATAAGACACCTTTATTTATTTATTCAAGCCTTTCTCATCTTTTTTCTCCATCTAGATCCCCCTCCTTCCCACCACTTCAGCTGAGAAAGTAATTATAGACAACACCAATGAGCATATAAACAGTTCCAAAGCCAATTCCTATTATAAATAAGCCTTTAGGAAGCAAAGAGCTTTGTAGCAGTTTTAAAAATGTCTCAGCCTGGCTAAGATGTTAGGACTAAGGATTCAATCCATAAAAATTTCCTAAACAGCTCCACAGAAATTGTAGCCATATGTTTACAACTTTAAAATGCATATCTGAATTGAGATAAACCTGACATCCAACGCATATGGCGTTGATGCAAATAAAGCATTTTCTTACGAATACCATTTATGGAAATGAGGAAGCAAGTTAGACATGGTGGGATCTCAATGTTTTATTTTAGTAAATTGCCTTGAAGACATACTGTGATTTTAAAATTTGCTCACATCTCATTCTATACTAGGTTTCTGTGGGGAGGCTGTCTCAGTGTTGACAGTCCTTACTTCTTTGGGCTTGACTATATTTTGATTCTTCTGAGTATGGGGAGATGTCTAGTCTCAGACATCTAAAGTCAAGGAGTAGGCAGAGGGTGGTTAGACACCTCTTGCTTCCTATCAAATACCATGTCACATTATCTTCAGATACTATCTGGTGTGTTAGGTATTGCCTCTCATAACTATTTCCTCTGAATTTAGAACTTGGTTCAGGCATTTCTAAGATTTTGCACATATGCATATTATCATCTGCCAATCTGGGGGGGGGTTGTTTGCAGCCCTTTGCAAAGATCTAAACTCTCATAGGGTCCCTCAGATGGCTATTCTAGCAAAAGGTAAAGGAACATCCTCACCCCATTTATCTCATTCCTTGATACCACCCTGGCATTTGATCCTGTCTGATCTCAGAAGCTAAGTAGGGTTGAGCTTGGTTTATCCTTGGATGGGAGAATGCCTGAAAATACTAGGTGCAGGAGGCTTGGGAGAAGGACCCAGTAGCCCATTCCTGAAATAATCAGCCATTGAAAATCCTGCGTAGCAGAGAGGCACTGACATAGCACTGACTGGGCATGGCACAGTGTCGGAGAGTGTTTCACTCTGTTGTACATAAGGCTGCTATGAGTCGGACCCAACTCAATTGCATGTAACAACAACAAACATGTCATATATTTAGTCATAACTTTCTTTTATCCTATGTGAGTTACCAAGGAATAAGAATTCCTTCTATTTTTTAAGATTCATTTTAACCCATACATAAAAATATCAACCAAACAGTATTTCTAACAAAAATACATCCAGCAGAAGATTTTCAGATTTTAAAATGTTCTTTGCTTGGTAAAAATATGCATCCTATATAGTGTTTACTTATTTTCTCCCCCCATGTATTTTGAAGTTGTACAGCAGCTTTGGCAGTTCTCTGCTTAAGGAAAGGGGTCCCACCTATTTCAGTGGGAATGAAACATCATTACAAAATGAAGCTATGGAGCATATAGAATCCCTTTAGAGAAGTGTCCCCAAACTCATCTCATACACAGATGGAGTCTTTGAAATTCCACCCAGCAATGATAGAAAGCAAAATATGTCTTCAGAGGTGAATTGGAGTGAGTACATGTAAGGCATTCCAGATCCAATTCACAGGGACTTGTTTACTGAGTATAGTATAATGGCATCTTAAAAGATGTGTGTTAATATAAGTTGCAAGGTATATAGTAATCCCAACATATCAAGAGATGGTTGTCATTGAAAAGATAGCTTATCACTCACAGTTCCCAAGAGCACTGGCCATGTCATACCTTAGAGGACCACACAAGGATGTGGCATGGCCAGTTAAGAGAGAGAGGATGAGGGGAAATGGGCCTTTATTGTGGTGTTTTTTTTTTTTCAGAAGGAATAGGTAAGCAGGCTGAAGGTTGCCTAGTTTGAATCATTTCAGTGGGCCCTGGAGCATAGGTTCCATCCTTAGTCATCCTGCAAATGGCCATAGAGTAAGAGGGGCAGGTGTATCAGGGCCTGAAGTGAAGTATGAGTGCCTTATAAGGGAGGTGGTTGAGGATGTGAACTCTGGATTAGCTGGTCTGTATTGGGAAAATGTTCTCCTAGGAGGAGGGGACTGAGTGACAAGGAAGAAATGAGGCCAAGACAAGATGACTCACATATTCCTGGAGTGTTAACAAGGTGGGTCTAACATAGGAATGTAGGACCTATTTTAAAGTAAGTTAACAGAAACTAGAAATATGGTTAAGTAAAGCACAGATTCCAGAATCAGCCTACTTGAGTATGAATCTTGGCTCCCTGCTATATATTGGCCATATGACATTTGGCATAGTTGGTAACTCATTTAATCCTCCTAATAACTCAAGGGTGCAGGCATTATTAGCAGCCTCATTTTACATACCCAAGACCTGGAGAGGTTAATATGAAAGTGCTTAGAATAGGGTCTGGTATCTAGTAAGTCCCAAATAAGTATTTGCTGTCATTATTACTATTATCATTATTGGTAATTTCCACAAATCTAAGCCAGTATGGTTAATCTGCCTGCATACATCTGATAGCAAAAGTTGGTGCTGCTACCCTCCAGAAGATTGAGATCACTGAGTCAAGTTAGTAGTTTTTGGTAGAGGATGTTCTGTTTTGTAACCCAGAGCCACTAGACTTTTCTCTGCAACAAAAATGTGACATGATGAATTGCGCTATCTGGAACTGCCCACATGTAGACCATGGTTGGTTCACCGGCCATGGCCTCCTTGGGATGTGACATAAATTCACTGTGTGAGGCTCTGATGGCACAGGCCAGGTTTCTGCCTTTGCTACTTCCAAGTGAGAAGCTCTTCTCTATGGCCTTGGATGGGAAACTCTATGTTCCTCCTCTTACCTCTTCCACCCTCCAAAGTTAAGTCTCAGCAACAACAACAACAACAACAACAACAACAACAACAACAACAACAACACGTATCTTTAAGGCAGGTTTCCAAAGGACAACAAATTCTGCTGACTTGGGCCAGAGGAGGGGATGAAAGCAGCAAGGTGGACATCCTCATGGTGACGAGGGTCAAACTGCACAGACACAAGGATGCGTGGCGCAGGCACAGACTCAAAGTGTAGTATTTGGGACACAAATCTTAATTCTGAATGTAGGACCTATCCTACCCTTGGCCTGTGTCCTTATCTGGGCTCCCCAATAAGTCTTAGGGGGTGTTTTCACTCAAATTTCAAGCTCTAAAATACTTCTGTCTTCTTCAATTAAGATTCACACAGAATCTTCAGCTACTCAAAGAACAGAGCCTTTTTCAACAATAGCTTCTTATAATATAATACATTTTTTCTTTCTCTGTCTTCTTTGTTACACTTGCCTTTTGGGCATGAAAGATGCTTTTATTCTTCCTGGGTGTTTTGTCTGCTTATCCAACCAAACATGTACGCTGCCACCAACCAGCAGTGCTGACCAATGGATGAGGGAATTACTCATATACCAGAGACAAAGTGTAAGGAGAGGCTGAGGGGCAGAGGGACTTCAGGAATCCCAGCTGCCTCAAGATGAAAGACGTGCTCATATTTATTGAGGAGCTGTCACTACACCAAGGCATCTTTTAGGAACGAAGCAAGGGCAGAAACATTTATTTTGGGAGGACATGTGGATTTGCACAACTGATGATCATCTTTAATTGTAAGGTAGAGTACCTGAGCACGTACACCTGGGATCAATGGTCACATGGGGTTGGGAGGAAGGTATGTGTGTAGCTTCTGTAATGATAGTTGGGGGGAATCACAGGCTGCAGGCGTGCAGGCAAGAGTGCAGTAAGGGCAGGACTCTTTCACTCGGGCACAGATGTCAGAGCTTTCTCATGAACTCTTTCCTTAATGTTTCTCAAGCCATTCTGCCATACTGCCTGCTATGCATATATAAATCAGCCTGACTACCTGGCCCCGTGGGCTGGGATTTAGCTCAGTTGGTAGAGTGCTGTGCTGCAGTCTCTGAGGTCCCAAGTTCAATTCCCAGTACCGCAAAAATGGGAGAAGGATGTGGCAATCCACTCCCAAGGCAATCCGGAAACAGCCATTGAAAGAAAACCCTATGAGGGTCGCTATGAGTCGGATGCCTACTTGACGGCACCTAACAACAACAACAACAACCTGGCCCCAGATCATCGTACTTCAGTATTGTTGGGCTGGATGATTGGGTTCAGTGGGAGGAGGAAACGGGCATGAGGGTGGCATTTTCAGCAAGAACAGCTGAAGCAATTTGGAAAGCTTTCACTCCTATATTCAAAGAACAGAGTCTCTTCCTTTGCCCATACTCACAGATAACAGTGTGAGCAACCCTGGCGAAACTACTTTGAGATCACAATGTTTTATGGAATTCTTGACAACAAATAATCAGGACAATAGATGCTGTTGCTAGCAACTACCGATGTAGTAATCACTATTTCTAATGAGAGTCCTGAAAATCAGTGAGCTGAGCTTTGTGGAAACAGAACATATATGTTGGAGAAGCTTATGTTTAAAACAGCCAGTAACATTCCTAATTTCATTTTCTACAAAGAAATATTTTACCCAAAGATCATCTGCCTTCTAGTTCCCGAGGAGGAGTTTTTCAACCTAGTTCCTCAGCAGGCATAAAAAAGCAATGAGCCAGAACCAGACCAACATCTTCTCTTTAAGGAGAGCAGAAATGGTCTTTGCACCTAGATATGAATTTATCCTTGACTGACAGAGGCCCTTAGTTCTGGGAGTTGGTGTGCAAAGAGTCTTTAGAACACAGACAGGTGCCTTTTTGTCTTGCTAAACTAGAAATATTTGAAAATCCTTGAGGAAGATTAGAGATCAAATCTCTTCCTACGTTCACAAGACAGGGTTAAAGTTTAAGTTTTGCTTTGGCTAACTGCAGCCTTACCACTGTGGCATCTGATCCCATCAGATCTTGGAAGCTAAGCAGGGTCAGGCCCGGTGAGTACTTAGATGGGAGACCGCCTGGGAACACCAGGTGCTGTAGGCTTGGGAGAAGGACCAGTCAACCCACTCCCCAAAAAACAATCAGCCGTTGAAAACCCTATGAATAGCAGAGAAACACAAACAATAGTGTTTCATCTATTGTACATGGGTCACTGTGAGTGGGACACTCACTCAACAGCATCTAACAACAACATTAGTTAACTAGGTGAACTTTAGCAAGCCATTGAATTTCTCTGGAAGCCTGACTCCTTCATTAAGCATCAATTCAACTTAAATTTTCAAAGTGTCATGTTGGAAAACAAGACATGGTAAGGAACAAGCAGGAAGTAAAAGTTAGTTTCATCTCTCAGAAAAAAAAAACTCTTAGCAGTTGGTAAATATCTTTTCTTCCTTTGATTTCTTCTTCCTTTTCACCCTTCTTCATTTTAATCTATTTGTTCATCCATCTACCCATTCATCCATTCATCTGACCACATGTCTACCTGTCTACCTTCTGTCTGTCCATTAATCTGTTAATCCATCTCTCTGCCCTTCCATCCACTCTCTCCCCAGCTATCCATCTACTCACATATTTAGCAGAATCATAATATACATAGAATTGCATAATTTGCTTTCTGAACTCAACATGGTTCCTTAATATCTTTCTGTGTCATTATTGTGGGTTGCTTTTTTGTTGTCGGTAGAAAAGAAGACCTGGACAACCCAGTGTTACTTAGTCACCAACAGCTTTTCAAATTAGTTTGTGGAAAAAGAAACACTGCAAGTTCTCATATGTAGGAACTAAACATATTCTAAAGGCAAAAAATTATATACACACATATATGTACAATCATACTCATCTAAGAATGGAAAATATAAGTGGAACAGATGTGTTAGGGGAGGGGACTAGTGGGAGATAGTGGATGATGGGGAAAGAGCAAAGGGAAGGGGGAACAACTGGAGGGTAAAAAGGGAGAGAACAAATGCAAAATACAGGGTGCAACTTCATGAAAATACAAAGGAAGGAAAACAGGAAAAAAGAAAAAAGGGAAAAAGAAAGGAAAAAGAAAGGAAAGAAAAGGAAAAGAAAAATCAGGGTATAATCCGTGGTTGCATATGACTGTTGTTACATGTTAATTAAAATTCTTAGTTTGTTTTCTTTTTCCTTTTTGTTTATTCTATTCTGTAAAATGTTTAAGGAGATGGAAGTGTAAACAAAACTGGATTTTATAGTTGCATGATGGGTGTATCAATTGACTTTTTACTCTGCCTCACTAAATAAATAAAATACTAATAAAAATTAGTTTGCAGATATTTTGTGATATTTATTTTTGATATTCTAGTATTTGTCTTCATATTTTTAAATGAGAAAATAAAGTGACCTCAGTCTCAGGCTCATAGCTTTTAATTTTTCATAATGGAAAATTTTCATTTTTTTCCCGTCTATGAAATCATTGGACAATCAGTGATAGGAAGGAAAAGTTTCCTAGGTAAATTGAGGTTTGCATGCAATATCAGAGATTCTTGATGCAAAGTACTACTTGAGTGACAATGTCATTTAAATCTCTTTCTGATACTTAAGCTTCATGGTTTCTGTCTTTGTCACTACAGTAGAGAATAAGTTGCTAGTCAGGGCCATATGCTTCCACAGTGTGGGAATCCACAGGCTGTACTCAGTGGTTGTTACTTGATTTAAATGAGCTTTTAGAAAAACATTATTGTGGTGTATTAAAAATCATGTATATTTTCCCATTTTAAAAGGTAATGTGAGTATTTGGAAAATTCAGTATAGAGTAATAAATACAGAAATAAGTCCATTTCTTTGTTCAGCATTGCAATTATACTTTGTATGCAATTAGTTTTTAAGTAAAATATTTATAATAAAAAATTCAGATGGCATGATGCTAAATACATTTCTTTCCCACCCAACACTTCTGGACTTCTTCCCCAGGGGTAATCATCCATGGTCAAGATATTATTTGTGTATGCTTCCACATATTTTCCTACTTAATTACATGTTTTTCAAAGGCAACCTTAGGAATGGCTTCATATTATTCCTTTGTGGTAGAAATTTAGACAAGGCATGGTGTTGGGGAGTGTTTTTTTTATTGTACATAGGATCACTATGAGTTGGATGGACCCTATTTGATGGCACCTAACAAAACAATATTTATTATAATATACCTTTAAAATACATAATGACAAAATGCTAAGGTCTTTGCAAATCCCAACTCTCCAAGCACCTGCAAATTGGGTGTCAATGCACAAAAGAGACTTTGCATTGCATTTTTGTACTCTAGTTGTGATGATTTTAATTAGAAAAGGACAAAAATTTCCAAATATATCATCCCAATGGGTTGTGGTCATTGAATACACTTCAGAATTGGCAAACTGTCTTTTTTCCTATGTTTAAAGGAAAATAGTCCATTATCCTTTTTATTCAAATTCCAAACAAATCATCTACTTCATAAATTTACTAAGGAAGCAGAGTATCTTCTGTAGCCTATATTTCAATATTTGAAATTGGAGCCATGATGGAAAGTTACAGCAACGAATCCAAGAGTTTCAGGTTACTATTATTATCCCTGTAAACTATCCTCATACAGTTCAGTAACGCTATTTAGAAGTGGCAGCCAACGTTGGTTCTTGTCTCCTTATTTATTTGAACTCACAAAATGTGACATTATAAATTCAGGAATTAAACAGCATTGCTAATACAGAACTGCTTCTGGAGGTGGTGCATGAATGCTAATTATCATCCTTAAAATAATCCCCAAGACACCAAACATTTTCTGAAATAGCTCTGTTATAATAAGTACATTTGCAAATCATCTTTTATGAGCATAAGTCATGTGTGTATACATTTTTTGACACTTTGATAAGATGTAGGGAGAAAGGACACATTTCTACTCTTCCCGAACTTTCCTGGGCACAGAGAAAACAGGCAATTCATGAATGTAGAATGCCTGCATCTTTGGTATTTTATTATACAGAAAATGTGGGGTCATGACATAGTAACTTTATTTTTATAAGATATACAATGTCCTAATTTGACTCCCCCCCGCAATATAATGGGTTTATGTTGGGTATGGTGGAATTGAGGCCTCTCACTTGATTTCATTTGACTCTTTAGGAGGGCCCTCAGTCCTGTTTTAGCCATCTATTTGAACTTAGGAAATTTCACAGTAAAAAGTGCATTCCTTGGACAAAGGACCACCCAGACAGGTGTCTTCTTTTAAAATACATTTACTATGCAGATTTAAAATACTAATATCTGACATGAAGATATATGTTGTTGTTGTTAGGTGCCATTGAGTTGTGTCTGACTCATAGTGACACTCACAGGGTTTTCAATGGCTACTTGTTTCGAAATTATCTCGGGAGTGGATTGCCATGTCCTTCTCCCATTTTTGCGGTGCTGGGAATTGAACTCAGGACCTCAGAGACTGCAGAGTGGTGCTCTACCAACTGAGCTAAATCCCAGCGCTTAAAGATGTATAGGTGATAGAAAACTGCAAGGGTCAGTAATTAATTTACTGGGCAGTGAGATGTTTGTATAATTCAGTTTATGAAGCTTAGATTGAATATATAATTGGCAATGACATTTTGCTTTAGTTGGTTCTACAATCAACACCCACAGAAGCAGCAGTCAAGGAATCAAAAGACCTATTGCATTGGGAAAAACCTGTTGCAAAAGATCTCTTAAAAGTATTGGAAAGTAAAGATGTCACATCGAAGATGAAGGTACGCCTGACTTGTATTTTTAGTTGCATCATGTGGTTGTGAAAGCTGGACATTGAATAAGGGAGACAGGAGAAGAACTGATGCTTTTGAATTATGGTGCTGGAGAAGAATATTAAATATATTATAGACTGCTAAAAGAACCAACAGATTTGACCTAGAATAGTGCAATTAGAGTGTTCCTTGGATGCAAGGATGGTTAGATCGTGTGTTACGTATTTTGGACATGTAGTCAGGAGGGATCAATCCCTGGAGAAGGACATCATGTTTGGGACAGTGGCAGGTCAACAAAAAAAGGAAGATCCTCAACTAGATGGATTGACACAGTGTCTGCAACATAGGCTTAAATATAAAAATGATTGTATGCCTGGCACAGAGTTGGGGAGTGTTTCATTCTGTTGTACATAGGGTCACTATGAGTTGAGCCCAACTTGATGGCACCTAACAACAACAACAACAACAACAACAACAACTTAGCCTTGAAGATTGTATTGCTTTGAGGATTCTGAGTAGACTGAGCCTTCAATGGCAGAGGGCTATATATTCTACTATCAATATCTGTCATGAGTTTGGAAGGAGGAAGCTGTAGTATTCAGACTAATTTTGGGCCAGGTAAGGCCTAGATATTTGGTGATGGCTGAAATTTTTTTAATTAAAATTGGGATCAAAAGTCTGGCAAGAATTTTTTTTTTTTTTTTTTTTTTTTTTTGTTATTTCTGGGTATAAGAGGGCATAGGAAAGGCATAATTTAGGTATGGGTATAGTAGAATTTCCAGCATAGTTTTTTTGGATTCCAACAACAATCAAACATTTGAAATGATGACTGTCCTAAAAACTTCCAGGGTTAAGAAAGTATCCCTGCTGGACACAGTGGTGCATGCCTGCAATCCCAGCGACTCAGGGGCTGAGGCAGGAGGATCTCGGGTTTGAGGTCAGGGATAGTTTGTGTAACTTAGCAAGACTCTGTCTCAAGACAAAAAACTCGAACCCAACCAATCAATCAATCAACCAATCAATCAAACAAACAAACAAACAAACAAAAAACTCAAAAATAAAACAGAGAAGGCTTGGGGTGCAGCTCAGTGGTAGAGTGTTTGCAAAGTATGCACAAGGCCTGGATTCATCCCCTAAGTACAGCAAAAGGAAAAAGCAAGCAAGCAAGCATTTTGGATTAGCTGGAGCCATGGCATGGAAAAAATGGGTGGAAGGAAGTCTGGTGGAAAGGGGTGAGAGGGAGGGAAGCAAGGAGACTTTCAGATGTGACAGTGTCTGGGAAACGCAGGCGTGAGTCGGAGAATCAGTCATGGTTGAAATGCTTATGTGGAGAAACATCCTAATGTAGCCCCCCAAACATGATGCTCATAAGCTGGGCTAAGTTCCCACCACTCAGGCTGTAGAGGCACGTTTCTCCTCCAGACTGACCCTGGCCTGTCAAGGGACACACAGCATTTACTGTGGCTAGCCGAGTGAGAGACATACTGATACCCTCACCTCAGAAAACCGCATGGAACCAAAGAGGAAGGGGCAGAGGTAGTCATTTGGAGTTATTGTCTTGTCATCTGCCCAACATTCACTGGGTCATTGAGAAAGTGGCAAAATTTGAACTACTGGACCCTGCCATTGACTCTATTCGTCTGTTATGGAACTTCCCTCCTGTATGCCTCATCTTTCCCAGTCACTCAATGGTGCCATTTTGGTGTAGGGCAGAAACAAAAGGACTCTGTGACCAAAGATCACATATAGGTCTGGAGTTGTCTCCTCCCAGGTTGGCAGCTTTGGGAGGAGAAGTAAGCAAGGGAGCTCTCTCCACCTCAGCCATCATCTTTCATATCTCCTTCTTTCTTTCACTGCTTTCTCCTGGGTTACTCACCCCACCAACCCATCACACCCTGGGTACATTTCCTGGCATTCTGTTTGTTCTTTTCATGCTCATGCACAGGTCAGCATCTGGCAGTATTTGCCCCCAGAATGTAGCTTTGGCTCAGCCACGCTGAGGCCATGTATGTAGCTGATGCCACGTGAGGGTGTGCTTAGGAGGGCAAGATTCTACTGGCTGTGGCCAGTCGCTGTCCTCAGAGTGCTTGGGCACCTCTCTTCTGCCTCTGGCTTCTTGCCATCCTGATCAGGGAAATGGTTCTTTCCTTTTTTAGATGGTTTCTTGCTCTGGAAAAATGTGACAACTAAATTTAAAATTTCATGGTTATAGAGCCCTAGAGATTCTACCTTAAGGATTTCATAACTTGGAGGTGGAGGGTGTCAGTGAGAATGTATTTCCTCTTCCGTTTCTCCTGGCAGGAGACCTCAGACAGTTGGTCCTCTCCAAGGAGGGTGGCTGGGAAAAATTCATGCAGCTTTCTGTAGCAGTATGTGATGCTGTGGTGCTAGCTCATGATTTTACTCACAATACCTCTAATTTCTGGAAAATACTCTATTCTCCAGGAAAGAAAAATTTCATTTCCCATACTAAAATTACCTCCTATTTCTTATTTATGAAGCTCTAATTTTCCATCTCCCCACATCTCACCCTCCCTTCCCCAACTACTTATATCCATTTTCTTAGGCTTAGAGGTAACAGCACTCAGATCTCAGAAAAGTTTAGAAATAGTGAGCTGTTCTTCAGTTTAAAATATCATTGTTGTTGTTGGTAGGTGCTGTCAAGTCAGTGTTTGACTCATAGTGACCACATGTACAAGTGAAACAGCATTGTCAGTGCTTCTCTGCTATTCATAGGGTTTTCAATGGCTGCTTGTTTTTTGGTAGTGAGTTGCCCAGTACTTCTCTCTAACCTGCTTCTCCCTAGTACCTGGTGTTCCCAGGAAGTCTCCCATCCAAGTACTAACCAGGTCTGACTCTGCTTAGCTTCCGAGATCTGAGGGGATCGGATGCCACAGTGGTACAGCTGCAGGCTTACCAGTGTCAAGATGATCATAACAGCAATGACTATATTCACACACCAGTGCAGAGCAGTCTGTAGCCGGAGGTGCATGTGTGCAGACTTGGTTCTCAGAGGAGTCCAGGAAGCTGAAAGTTTATGCATTTTCTATAAATGCTGGTGTAGTGTCAGGGAAGACAAAGCAGATATGGTTTCCAGATCACAGTCAATCTACAATCTCTGCCCTTGCAAACAGAATGCTGTGTTGTATCTGCTTGCTGAGGAGCATGAAATGCTAGCCTGGCTCTCCTTCAACCTTGCACTAAACATCTGGAGAAGAATAATTTTGAAAGGATGTAAAACAGAGCTGTGAAACCTGCTTGCAAAAATCTACCTTTTCGAATAATTACATTTTTCAAAAGTCTGTAGAGGTTCCTCGGGCTTATACAGCCTCTAACATGAGCACACTCAGCAGATAGGAAGGTTGGGTCTGGTGTGGAACTTTTGGGCAGGACAGCTGAGTGAGCGCTGATCACAGCCTGCTGGTTCACTAGGGGTTGGGCCTCTCATTCTGGTCCCTGGGCTTTCCAGTATGGAGGGCAGCCTCCTGGAAAGGAAGAAACACAGACATGGATCAAGATATCTGGGACTCAGAGAGGTGAAGCTCTCCCTTTAAAAGAGAGGTTTGGAATGTAATATCTACCTATTTAACAATCCTACGGTAGAGATCTAATGACAAGAATACTACAAAAGTGTGGTTCAAGCATTTGCAGGAGTTATTACCTGCCCTGTTGATGGAGGGACCAGAGTACCTTTGGATGAGTCATTGCACATGCTCTGTGGGCTCACAGGCATAGGAGATGCACCAAGTGCACATGAGTTTTGATCTTATTATTATTTTTGGATATTTAAGAGAATAATTTGCAAAAGTAGTATTTCTTGCAACAAAAATGTATGTACAGTCCTGCTTCTCTGAGCCAATAACCGTGAGCTTGGCATTAGTCTGAGTTGTCTAAAAAGATGCCACCTGGGGACTAGACGGCAGATTTATTGGGTAATGCATTTGTGAGGGATAGTGAGAAATGAGAGAGTAGAGACATCAGAATACAGGGCAGGTTTGAGCCCTGTGGAGAGAGGGAAAGAAGAAATATCTGAATGGTAATGCAAGGTTGAAGGTTTTGTTTTTTTAATGAGGTACCTGGGGGTTGAGCCGGGGCCTCACACATACTTTGCAAGTACTCTATCCTGGTCTGCACTCCTAGCCCATTTTTTATTTTTATTTTGAGTCAGGTTCTCACTAAGTTATGCAGGCTGTCTCTGGTCTTGAACTCATCCTCCTCCTGCCTCCGCCACCAGAGTCACTGGGATTACAGATGTGTGCCTTGTAGCTCTGTTGGTAATGCAGTTTTAAGAAGTTAAGACCAGGTTAATATGCAATCTTTGAGACAAAGTCTCCTCTCAAGAGTTGTGCAGTTCTCAGAAATGGCCCTGCCTTTTAATCTCAGCTGCATTTAGTTATTGTGTGGGATAAGTCTCTGGAGACTGTGGTTTTTGTGCTAATGCAATGATGGATTTCAGAGCATAGCTACTGGGGCCTACCAGTCACACCTGCTCCCTGCAATAGAAGGTCTAACAGGTGTATTATCATGGATGCTGCAGTGCATAGTGGTTTAGATTTTTCCTCTACCTGTGTAATCTCATATATTATACCCACACATGTAAGTATGGATATGTATACAAACATTTATAGTTTCTCAGAAGAGGCCATACTCTATATTTTGTTTTGCATTTGCATTTCTTATATGATAATAATTTCTTATGAACATCGTGTCAGTACATAAAGATATTTCTCATTCTTTTTAATGACTGAATAGAATTTCATCGCTTGTATTAAATTTAGTCTACCAACCCCCAGTTGATTAGCACTTGCATTTCTTCCAGTTTTTGATTATTACAAATAAGACCATCTGTGTCAGTCAGCTTTCCACCACTTTGACCAAATACCTGAGAAAATCAATGTAATAAAGGAAAAGATTTATTTTGGCTCATGGCTTTAGAAGTTTCACACCATGGTTGGTTGGCCCTGTGGCTTCAGGCACATGGCAGCACAGCATATCATGGCGGGAGTATGTGGTAGAAGAGGCTACTCACCCCTATGGTGCCTGATAAGTGAAAGAGAGAGACAGGAAGGGGCTGGGATCCCAATATATCCTCCAAGGGCATGCTCCACCCCCATGGCTTCCTTCCACTAGGCCCACCTCCTAATGGTTCCACCACCACCCAACAAAGGGACAAAAACTTCTACACACAGGGGACATTCACGATCTAAATTATAGTGCCATCTAACTCACTCTTACAGGCATCTCTTTATATACATATCTAGCTCCTTCAATAGAGTAAATTCCTATAACTAGAATTACTGATCAAAGGGTGTGACATGGTGACTAATGATAGACTCTGCCCAATTAACATGTGAAATGACTTTAGCACTTTGTTCTTCCACCAACAGTGTATGACAGTGTACCTTTCCCCACTCCTGTACTGACTCTGCATATTGTCATTCTTTGTCCTTTCACCAAGTTGTTGTTGTTGTTGTTGTTGTTGTTGTCGTTAGGTGCCGTCGAGTTGGTAGCAGACTCATAGTGACCCTCATAGGGTTTTCAATGGCTGTTTCGGGATTGCCTTGGGAATGGATTGCCAGGTACTTCTCCCATTTTTGCAGTGCTGGGAATTGAACTCAGGACCTCAGAGACTGCAGTGCAGCGCTCTACCAACTGAGCTAAATCCCGCCTTTTTCACCAAGTAGAGAACTACAAATGTGAAAAATAAGCATGTAGGATTCAGAGAACTGCAGATGAGAAAAATAAGCATATAGGATTTAAATAAGTCAATTTGAAAGGAGGAGTTCCAATATCTATGATTCTTTAAAGGTTTCTATTGGTGGTCTGTGGAGCCTGTCCTGGGTTAGGAGCCTGGGGTGTGACTCATCTGGGCTTGGAGCTCTGAACTCAGAAGGGGACAAGTATAGTGGATGCAGTTTCCCCACAAAATATCAATTGCAAATTTTAGAAAGGTGCCCAAAATGGCCCCATTAGAGATTTCCTTTGAAATCTGATAAACTTCAAAAATCCAGAGACTTCTATTAAAATGAAAATACTCTCTTGACTGTCAGCTGTGTTTTGCTGATGATGAGAAAACTAAATTCTCTCCTAGAGCCTGATTCAACCAGGGTCACAGAACTAGGTAATGACAGAGTTCAGACTCAAGGCAGGTTTTCTGACTTGCATTCTGGTCCTCTATGCTGTGAGAATACAAATAGCAACTATTTTCTCATAATTATAGCTGGAAATGCTACTGTTAGCAAACTCCATGAAATCATCAGGATACTTAAGTATAATAGAGAAAATGAAAGCTAAAAAGCCCTAAATTCTCAGTATTTGAAGAATAACAATTTATATATTCATGTCACCATGTAGCATGTATTGAATCAAATTTGTGGCTACAATAAATAAAAAGATAAATATGTTTAACTATCATCTTTTAGGGAAAACTATGACATTTTGGTTCTATGACAAGTAACATTTGTATAGTTATTTTACATGTATGTATATATATATAAATGCATACTGATGGTAGTTTTTGTAGCATAAATAGCTTAAGCACTAGTCTAAAAATCTTCATAATTTCAAGCTCAGTGCAACAATTTGGACTCTAAATAGTTACTCCAAATAGGCGAGTGATCTGTTCTCAGAAATCACAGTTGACTGACATCATTTCTTTGATAACATCATGCATGCAATTGGATGTAATTTATTTAAATATGGAAATCTGAACTCAGTAACTTGTTACATGCCATTCAGTTGAGTCTGACTCATAGTGACCTTATGTACAACAGAACGAAACATTACTCGACACTATGCCATGCATATGATCATTTTTTGTTTGAGTCCATTGTTATAGCCACTGTGTTTCTTCTCATTTTGAGTTGTGCCACATCTGCTAATGAGGTCTAAGCAGCTTTATTCCATTTCCATCATTAAAATCAACACTTCTTTGAGGAGGCAACTCTTCCCCAGTTTTTTCTTAAATGCCTTCCAGCCTGAGAGGCTCATTTTCTGGCACTGTATTTGACAATGTTTCTCTACTATTTATAAGGTTTTCAATGGCTAATTGTTTTGAGAGTGGGCTCCTGGGTCCTTTTCCCCAGTCTGTCTTAGTCTGGAAGCTCAGCTGAAACCTGTCCTCCATGGGTAGTCCTGCTGGTATCTGAAATACCTGTGGCATAGCTTTCAGCATCATAGCAACACTCAAGCCTCCATAGCATGCCAAGTTGACAAACACATATGGGATGGTTTAACATAAAACAGCCTTATTTCAGTACTGACAGTCATTTCAGTCTTATAACAGTTAGGAATTGGTGGTGCATGTGAGGAAGCTAAAGTAAGAGAGGGTAGGTGAATTTACCAAGGTCACATACAACCTTTGGCATTTTGGGTGGTTGATTTTGGGAGTAGGCTGCTGGATGTCTATCTGAATATTTTTGCAATCTTAGAATTTGGATCAAAAAGAGCAGTTCTGGTTAAGAAATGAATCACATTATGATGTACATTAAAAATTTCTAATTAAAAAAAAAAGTGAGAGGCTGGTCTTAGAATCTGCTATTTCTTATGTCATTTTAAAAACATAGCATAAGTTAATCCAAAGGTTAAAATGAAATGCAAGTGATATCAGAGCTAGCCTTTTAACATAACATAATGAAGAATTTGGTATACTTATACAACAGAGAGACAATGAGAAAATAACTCTAATACCCTCAACTAAATAAATCATATTTCTACAATAAAAAAAAAAAAGAAGGACTAAAAAGACGATTCCTTCAGTGAAGATAGAAATTCTGGTCTCTTTGCTATCATGTTGTTGTTGTTGTTAGGTGCCATCGAGTAGGATCCAACTCATTGTGATCTATGTATAACAGAATGAAACACTCCCCATTCTGTGCCAGGCATATGATCTTTTTTTATGTTTAAGCCTATTGTTGCAGACATTGTGTCATTCCATCTATTTGAGGGTTTCCCTTTTTTTATTGATCTGCCACTCACCCAAACATGATGTCCTTCTGGAGGGATTGGTCCCTCCTGACAACATGTCCAAAATATGTAAGACACAGTCTAGCCATCCTTGCTTCCAAGGAGCACTGTGGTTGCACTTCTTCTAGGACAAATCTGTTGGTTCTTTTGGCAGTCCATGGTATATTCAATATTCGCCTCCAGCACCATCATTCAAAAGCATCAGTTCTTCTCCTGTCTCCTTTATTCAATGTCAGCTTTCACAACCATATGATGCAACTGAAAATACCATGCTATCATAAGAATCTATTAACATGAGTCTTTCTGCCCTAAGTAGTGAGCCTATTTTTTTCTTGTTTAAATTTTTCTTTGTATTTATTCTTCAGTATCTTTAGAGATTTATTCTTTTGTTAGGGTCTTTTTGCCAAGCTCCCATCTTTCAACTTTTATATAAATGTACACAGTTTGAGCTCAGAGATTTGAGGTCACATTGATTTTTTTCTTAACCTTTCTTTTATAAACTAAAGCACAGATAGTAAAAGCCACACAAAGCAAATGTATAGCTTAATGAGTTATTTATGAGGTAAGTACTTCTGTAACTGTCACCCAGTTTAGAAAACAGAACTTTGTCCCCCTTCCCCAAATCTCCATGTTCTCCTTAGCCTGCCATCCTGTTCATCCTTCCCTCAAATTAGCCACTCTACAGACTTTATAGTAATCCCTTCTGACATCCCCACTTCATTTTAATTTTACCCATTTTAATTTGTTTTTAGTTTTCTTTAACTTATAATACCTTTATTTTCTTATTCTTCATCCCTTTATTTTCCTTATTCTCTATCTGTTGAGGGGCTGGGATTTAGCTCAGTTGGTAGAGCGCTGCACTGCAGTCTCTGAGGTCCCGAGTTCGATTCCCAGTACCACAAAAATGGGAGAAGGACCTGGCAATCCACTCCCAAGGCAATCCCGAAACAGTCAGCCATTGAAAACCCTATGAGGGTCGCTATGAGTCAGATACTGACGCGACGGCACCTAACAACAACAACAACAACAACAACAACCATCTGTTGAAGAACCTAGGGCTTTGGACCTGTAGTGCTACCCTCAGTCTAGATTTTGTTGATTGTATACTCACAGTACAGATCACCCCTCTTGCCTATGCTTTGAATTTCCTGCAGGTTGGCAGCCAATGTGAAGTATTTATCAGATTCATGATCGATCCTTTTACTATGACTATAGGTGGTTGTGTGATCTCTCATAGTAAGGCACATCATGTCTGGTTGTTTATCTTTTTATGATACAGTGATGGCTGATACATATTATGCAGATCCATTGATTTATTGAGAGTCATAAGATAGTTACATTTATTCTTTGCTTGTTGTTGTTGTTGTTGTTAGGTGCCGTTGAGTTTGTATCCAATTCATAGCAACCCTATGTACAACAGAAGTAACACTATGGCCAGTGCTTCCCTGCTATTCATAGGGTTTTCAATGGCGGGTTGATTTTTTGGGAGTGGGTTGCCAGGTCCTTCTCCCAAGCCTACAGCACCTGGTATTCCCAGGTGGTCTCCCATCCAAGTGCAAACCAGGCCCAACCCTACTTAGCTTCTGAGATCTGATGGGATCACATGCCACAGTGCTATGGGTACAGGCTTATTCTTTACTTACTATTAAATATTTTTATAGAGAGATACTTCTCCTCTTGTACTATTTAGTTACTCAGTGAGGATTATTTATATAAGAAAAACTAGATTAATGGAAAAATGCTTCATGAGGTTTATAACATACATGAAAGTTAAATGTGTAACAATAGCATAAAAGGAGAAAACTCATGAATTGACCCCTATATCACTGTGCAATGTCTCTGTTCATCCCTTGCATTAGTTCTTGTTCCAAAGTTTCCTTTTTATGATATTAATATAATCACTCCAGCTCTCTTATGCTTATTATGTGTATGGTATCTTTCTTCTTTGGCTCACTCCTAACTTATTTATATCTTTATATGTATCATGAGTTTATTACTTTATATGTATAGTGAGTTTATTGCTTTAAGATATCCATGTGACTATCTTTTTAAAAATGTGTTTAAACCATTTATATTTAACACAATTATTTATTGCTCTTGGTGGGTGCCACCAAGTCAAGTCTGACTCATAGCGACCCTATGTACAACAGAAATAAACACTCCCCAACTCTGTCCCAAGTACACAATCTTATTTATATTTAAGCCAGTTTTGCAGACACTGTGTCCATCCATATAGTTGAGGGTCTTCTTTTTTTCCATTGACCCACCACTCTCCCAAATATGTCCTTCTCTAGGGATTGGTCCCTCTTGACTTCATGTTCAAAATATGTAAGATTCAGTCTAGCCATCCTTGACTGGCTCTCTGCTTGCACTTTTAGGACAGGTACATTTATTTGGTGGTGGGATTTAAATTCACTCTCTTGCTGGTCATTTTCTGTTTGTTTCATCTTGTCTTTGCTTCTTTCCTCTCTTTTATCACTTGCCTTTGGTTTAATTGGGGTTCAATTTTATTGCAAATATGGAGGTACAGTTTTACCATATATACATACATGTGACATATATACATACCACATACGTATATAACAAATACACATACATATACACACAGTATATATTTATACTATATTCTCTATATGCATACTGTGTACTATATGTATGGAATATATACTTATATATCCTCAGCATCCATGGTTCCAGAACTCCCTGTGGATACTAAAATCTGAGAATGCTCAAATCCCTTATTTAAAATGGCATGATATTTGCATACAACCTACACACATCCTCCCATATACTTTAAATCATCTCTAGATTACCTGAAATATCTAATACAATATAAATGTATGTAAATAGCTAATATATATATATATATATATATATATATATATATATATATATATGTTTTTTTTTGATAAGATCTCACTAAGTAGCCCAGGCTAGCTTGGAATTCACTATGTAGTTCAAACTAGCTGCAAGCATATGATTCTCCTGTTTCAGCCTCCTGAGTGTTGGGATTACAGCCTGCACCACCACACCCAGCATATATTGTATTTTTAAAGGAAATAATAACAAGAAGAAAGTCTGTACATGTTTAGTACAGGTGCGATTTTTTTCTGAATATCCATTGTTGGTTGAATCCATGAATGCAGAATCCATAGATACAAAGGGTGCACTGTATATAACACACTAATATATATTTATGTATGTGTATATAAACACATAGAATTATACTTCCTTGTTTTAGTTTTTAGCTGCTGTTCTAGGGCTTATTTTTTTATGTATCTAATCTATTTATTTGTCATCTTTAACTTATCACAGTCTACCTTCAAATAATATTATCTCATAAGGACCTTGTAACAGTACACCTTGATTTCTTACCTCCCATCTCATTTTCTGCCTGCAGTCATAGCTCTGTGGCTTCTGATCCTATCAGATCTCAGAAGCTAAGCAGGGTTAGGCCTGGTTAGTACTTGGACGGGAGACCACCTGGGAACACCAGGTGCTGTAGGCTTGGGAGAAGGATCTGGCAACCCACTCCCAAAAATCAATCTGCCACTGAAAATCCTATGGATAGCAGAGAAACACAAACAATAGTGTTTCGCCTGTTGTACATACGACTTGAAATCACCTAACAACAACAATAATCTCATTTTCTACTGTCTTATGTTTTAATTTTATGTATTTCATAGACCTACAATATATTTGGGGCTAGACTTTAGCTCAGTTGCTAGAATGCTGCTCCATACTCTCTAAGGAACAGGGTGTGATGCCCCTGAAAACCCTCTGAGGGTCACTATGAATTGGACTTGACTCTAGGGCACCTAACAACAATAATATATTTTGATCTCATTTCTGTAATTTTAGATAGTTATCTTTTAAAGAAACAAAAATAAGAAATTATATTTACTCTGTATTTGCTAAATCCTTTGTTTTTCCTTCATTTGCATAAATCCAAGTTTTCGTCTTGTATCTTACTCTGCCTGAGGAACATCCTTTAGAATTTGTCATGTGCAGATTGGTGGCATTGAATCTTTTTTGTTTGTTTTAAACAGTCTTTATTGCCCCTTCATTTTTGAAAGACAGTTTCACTGGGTATAGAATTCTGGAATAATCAATGTTTTCTTTTCATTTTTTTCTTTATTTAATGATCTCCTTTGTCATATATTTTACATAATTTCTAATGGAATGTCTGTTATAATCCATCCATCCATCCATCCTTCCGTCCTTCTTTCCTTTCTTCTTTTTTCTTAGAGATAGGATCTTGCTGTTATCACCTGGGTTGGCCTCGAACTCATTATATAAACCAGGCTGGCCTCGAGCTGGCCATCCTGACTATCCTCCTGCCTCAGCCTCCCGGGTGCTGAGATTATAGATGTATGCCACCATGCCCAGCGATAATTCTTATCTTTCCTTTAGGCGTAATATTTTCTTTTCCTCTGGATTTAAGATTTCATCTTTAGGTTATATCAAGTTGACTATCATCCATGTAGGATTGTAAAAAATTACCCTGCTTTGATTTCTCTGAAGTTTCTTAAACTATATTGTTTTGTCTTTCATTGATTTTGGAAAATTCTCAGCTATTACTCTTCAACAAATGTTCCTTTTCCACTTTTTTTCCTCTTTCTCTTCCTGTGTAGGACTCCAGATGTACCTGCTTTAGATCACTTGATGTTTTCCCACAGCTCTGTTCTGTTCTGTTGTTTTTTCCCCCACATTTTTCTTCTTGTTTTCCAGTTGGATACTTTTTCTTCATATTCAAGTTCACATATTTCAATATGTTCAATCTGTTCACAAAACTGTTGAACTGTTGAACTAATCTCAGTGCTGTATTTTTATTCGCATTTCCATTTGATTCTTTTTTTAGTAGTTTCTATCTTTCTCCTGAAATTCCTCATTTGTTCATGCATAATGTCCACATTTCCCACTAAATATTTTAACATAATTTAATTGTTATTGTAAAATTCACATTTGATAGTTTCACCAGCTGGATTTGGTTCTGTTGATTGCTTTATTTATTAACAATGTGTGAGTGTGCGTTTCTTTTACATGTGACTCATAATTTTTATTGGATTTTGGGCGTTGCATGTGGAACAATGACACTAAGGGAAATATAATTTGTGGCTGAAAAAGGGCAGTTGTTTGCTGTTGACTGTGTGGTTCTGCATGCTGTGGCAAGAAGATTGCTTGAGCCCAGGAGTTTAAGGCCTCACTAGGCAACATAGTGAGACCTTGTCTTAAAACAAAACAAAACAAAACTTCTTTTGTTAGTGTGATGTTGAGTTAATCTAGCTGATGGATGACTTTTTTGTGTTTGTTTCTGTTGTTCATTTTTTGTAGTTGCCTTCAGTCTACCACAGGCTTCAAACTTGTTCAGCATTCAACTGTGGGTACATTGTCCTTTGTGTGAGCTCTGAGGCTGCAGAGCTCAAATTCCTGTTACTCCCCGCCTCCATCAGGTGTTTGTATAGACTGTGCTACTGAGGTGACCTCTCCACACCTTAGCAAAACTGCTATTACTTGTTACTCATTGCTTGGCTTGTGATTGGTTGTGATTGGGGCAGAGTTCAATGTTCAAAATTATAGTACCTATTTCTTTTAACATTCCCGAGTGAAATTTGTATTGTTGGAATTTTCCTTCCACAAATCTCTAATCCTAGAAATATATCTTCCCTTTTAGATAATTTAAATCTGGGATTTCACTTATATTAGGAAATGTCTAAGGCACATGTCCAATTATATCCAAATTTTCATCATTTTTATGCCATATAAGATGATTTTATTAAAATTTCTATCACAACTGTTTCATAGACTAATCCTTTCTCATTGGTCAAAATTGAGATTGTCCATCTTATTTACTTCTGAAAAATGAAACAAATAGCAAGGTAAGTCACATATTATGTCTAATTCTTTTAAGAAGGATGTATGGTTTGAATAATTGATGGAGTCAGAAAAATTTTGGGATTTTGATTTTTGTAGAAAATAACTTTCAGGTAGGTAGAATTTGATGTCAGAAATATGAAGTATAAAATCTTGACTGTGTCTTGTTTTGTAGTTTACTTATTTTATGTGAATCTCAATTTTACCATCTGAGAAACGGAGGAGATTATGTGCGTTAGTTACTTTTCTCGTCAGTGTGGCAAAATACCTGACAGACCAACTTAGGGAGGAAGGGTACGTTTATTTTGGCTCCTGATTCAGAGGATTTCAGCCCGTGGTGGTGGAGAGTCATGGTGGCAGGAGCTGGTGGCAGAGCCTGTTGAAGAGGAATTAACATCATGGTGTAAGGAAGCAGAGAGAGCTTGCCAGAACTAATGGATCCAGGTAAGACATCCAAAGGCCTGCCCCTGGTGATCTGCTTTTCTGTAAGCTAGGCCCCACTTCCCAAAGTTCTACAGCCTCCCCAGACAGCACCATCACCGGGGGACTGAGCATTTAAATACATGACCTTTGGGGGACATTTTAGATTTAGACCATAACATTATGTTTGTTCATTCTTTTCAGTAAATGTGTATTGAGTACTTTCTGAGTTGCAGGCATTGTACTAGGTGCCCGGGATACAAAAGTGACCCAACAGACAAAAACTTAGCCTTCCAGGAATTTGTATTCTATAAGATCTAATGCGAAACTATTATTTCAGAGCTTGGATATGATAGTTGCTCTATACATGTTGATTTCTTCATGTCTTCTTTTAATATATATTTTCTATCACTTTCAATTTGTTTAGCTCTTTGGCATTATTATTTCAGTAATCAATTGTTTCCCAAGCAACAATAACTTAAGCGATATAATTGAGACATCAATCAATGTTAACAAACTTTGTTCTGATTCACAGCAGTTACCAGTACAGTCTCTACTGTCTCTATTCCCAAATACCTCCAATCTCATCCAGTCACTCTGAGAGCCACTAAATGCTTGTCTCGCCTGACTAGTTCAAGGCATTCTTGACGTCTTTGGTTCCCTTTCTATGGCTTTATGGCACTCTTTGCTGCCATAACCATATTTCTCCTGACAGTGATTTTGTTCTATTTTTGGCCACATTTAGCATCCAGGAATACTCTTCTTATTCCTTCTTAACTTTTAAAACTAGAACATAGGATGGTGTGACTTTACATTTTAATTCCCTTCAAGGACCTCAGCTTTATTTTGGCTGAACTTTCATTTTTTTCTAATGAGTACAACTGTTGTTGTATTTGCCCAGAATTTCTTTCCATTTCTTCTCAGAGAGGTAAGCTTCTTATTTGGGAAATGTGTATTTCCCACAGTTCTAATGTATACATGTAGAGGCTACCATGTTCTTGCATGTCACAGGTTCCTGGGCTCCAAACAATCACAGCTTTGGGCCAACCTGTCACAGTTAGTAGGTCCACGTGTTTCTGTAAGATTCAAGATTCTAGGTATTACTCCAGGAGTTTTTAAGGTAAGACTTATGAAGGAGCATAAACCTTTTACCAATAGGGAAGCTGTGGCATTGATTAGAAATCTTGCCTTTGCCCATCCAATACACTATCTGAGGGGCTGACAGATACTTTTTCCTGATTGCTTGGGAGGCTCTTGAAGTACAGGTTTTTCTATATATCTAGAAAGACATTTCTAGATCTATCAACTCCATCGTAGATATGCAACTTAGGTTCTTGGTACACACTACTTGATATTTAGGATATCATGTGAGAAAATCAGTGTAAATACCAGCCTCTCTCTCTCTCTCTCTCTCTCTCTCTCCAAATGTGGCAAAATGTTTTATCCAAGGTCACACAGTAGACAATGGCAAAGCCAAAATTATAATTCAAGGTTCTAAGTTTCATTTCCACTATACCATATTGCCTCTTTGTGTTTTTTATAATCACTAGTAGAAAAATATCATCCACATGTTGGCCCAATGTTACCTCAAAATTGTGTCACTTTTGTATTGCATAGTTCCTTTACATCTCACCTAAGTACCTGCTTGCCTGCAGCCATAGCCCTATGGCATCTGATCCCATCAGATCTCAGAAGCTAACCAGGGTCAAGCCTGGTTAGTCCTTGGATGGGAGACCACCTGGGAACACCAGGTGCTGCAGACTTGGGAGAAGGACTTGGCAACCCACTCCCAAAAATCAATCTGCCATTGAAAACCCTATGAACAGCAGAGAAGCACTGACAATAGTGTTTTGCCTGTTGTATGTAGGGTTGCTATGAGTCGGATACCTACTCAACAGCACACAACAACAACACAACAAGTAGTTGCTCAGGGCTTTCCTCCGTGGGCTTCTAGATTTCCTTGCAGGCTTCTTGACTCATTGCACTGCTCTTCACCTGTCTCTCTTCAATCCTTGGTGGTATTGTGGAGGTTCTGCCTCCCATCCATGCTTATGTTACTGGTTCTTACTGGCTAGGGATCTGGGAACATACTTGTCTGAGGTCTTCAGGTTATTCTTGGCTGCTTTGAAGTTGTGTCTTCTTACAGCAGAGGACAATGTCCAGGGAAAAGAATCTAGGTCTCAGTGGGATGGAAGAAAGTAAGTACAGAAAGGGGAATAAGGGAGCTGACAATGAAAACTTCTACTGCAGGCATGTTTTTTAAGCATTAGGTATTCCCTGTGCTTTATCATCTCACTGGTCTCTTCTGCTTGCTCTAGGATATTCATAAAGTCAAATTGCAGGTATAATACTCACATAGTTAATTTCCCTCTGTTTCAGGGTCATAGACACTTTTCCCAACTCTGTCCAGACCCAGGCTGGTCTAAGCAAAGATGGAATAGTATCATTGAGCAGGGCTGGATTTTGAGCTCCTTCTTATTACCTTGGAGGGTGCTTTGGGATCTTTGCTACGTCTACTACTTTTTATAACATTGCCTTTTATGAAACTATGAATAATATTCTTATAGGAAAGTATTCTTGAGTAAAATGATGCTCTATGTAA
>VMDO01014238.1:0-55140 GCA_007922755.1 Pedetes capensis | reverse complement strand
GCATGAAAATATGAGGGTCTCTTGACCTGGATAGTTGGCACTTTCTTCTTCCAACTCAGCTCAGCCACCACTGAGCTCCACATGGAATAATATTTTGATGGTCAAAGTTAGGTAAAAACTATTTGCTAATTCTCAACATTTAAAATTAATCTATAGTGAAAATATAGGAGATATGACTTTGGATTAAGAAGAGAAAGTAAATAATGCTAAGCTTGACAATATGAAGGCAAATATTCATCTGACAGAAAATGAGAAGAGAAAAACTGCAGTAGGCAGATACCACACCAATGTTGATATAAACAGAGGCATGATAAAAGGAAGCAATAGAGTTACAGCAATAAAACAAGCATCCAAGGGAAATGGGAATAAAGTGAATTAAGTCCTCATCTTTCATAACAGGGAGTCAACAGACTTCCTGTAAAGTTAATAAATCAAGAAATAATAGATATGTAAAGTTAACAAAGTAGCCACCAGAGGAAAAGAAAATAGAAACAGGAGTTGGGGCCAAAGAAGGAAAAATATATCATAAGCTTTTAAGTGCTCTTTAAATTTTTAAAGCCACATACTTATAATTCGAAGGGAATAAAAATAAAAGGTATAGAAAGAGTGGGAGAAAAAAGATTTAGAAACACACATTACATTGATTTACAGCAAAGCCTTGAACAGAGAACATCTACTCATAACTCTTGTGGTATAGAGAGCAGAGTGGGTGGAGAGAAGGTTTTCACAAGCACAAACTGCCAGCCCCCTCTGGGACACAGAAATCAGACAGGATCAGAAATGGGTAGGTGTAGACAGCAGGAAGGTCTGAGCCTGGAACTCTGGCTTTGCCATTCCTGTTAAGAACTTTGTCCTCCACCAGGCCAGCATTTGCAACACAGACGTTTAAAAACCCAGACAGATACATCCAGAGTTTATCTTGCAGCAGCTGTGTTCTGCTCAGGTTAATTCTGCATAATCAAAGGAACATGAATCACACATGCAAATCAAGTAATTCATATAATTAAAGAAAAATGAGCTTTGGATAAACAAGAGTGTGGGCCTGTCATAGGGTGTGAACAAGAGTCCAGTGTCAGTAGCTGCTCTTGAAAGAACCCACTGGAGACCATGAGAAAAAGTGAAAACAGCAGAGAATATGGAGGGTGGATGAAGCCCAAGAACTTCCCGAACTCAAAGTTTTAACATGCCTGGTATACAGGGGTACTATGATAGGAAAACAAAATAGCTTTATTTTCACTAATCTCTATCTGAAATTTAGCATTTCCTTCAGCTATGAATGAAAGCAAAGAATCATAAAAGCACAAGCATTCTTGAGACATTTGCACCCTTAGAAATCACAGGTAATTTTATGTTGCAATACTGTGGGTCCTGCTATCTCAGAATATGGTTTGCACTCATTATTTCTTCAATATGGTAGTAGTTCTTAATTTCACCACTAACTTCTACTAGTTAGTGTGTTGACAAGACCATATGTTACTCTAACTCCAATAGTTTTTAAAAATATTTTCATTACTCTATTTCAATATGTCTGCAGCCTGGCATCTGATCCTGCCTGATCTTGGAAACTAAGCAGGGTTGGCCTGCTTAGTCCTTAGATGGGAGACAGCCTGGGAATACCAGGTGCTGCAGGCTATGGAGAAGGACCTGGCAACTCACTCCTGAAACAATCCACTGTCCAAAACCTTATGAATAGCACAGAAGCGCCGATATAGTGCCAAACATGGCACCGTGTTAGGAAGTGTTGTAGGCTAGGAACAAGGACCTGGAAATTCACTTCCAAAACAATCAGCCATTGAAAACCCTATGAATAGCAGAAAAACACTGACAGTAGTGCTGGGCATGGCACAGTATCAGGGAGTGGTTTATCCCATTGTACGTAGAGTACCTATGAGTCAGACTTGACTCAGTGGCACCAAACAACAGTGATATTTCAATAAAATAGGTTTCTCTTAAAACTCTATGTCTTTATTTTAAGTATTTAAAAATTAATTCTGAGCAAAAGATTTTCCAAGAGGTTCAAGGCACAAAAACATAGGAATCTCTATAGTCCTATTGTATTATTTTTCTGTTCTGGTGTAAAAATGATCACAAATGTTGCTTGCTTCTCCCTATTTCTGTGGGTCAAGAATCAAAACACAGTTTAGCTAGATCCCATGCAAAGAGTCTCACAAGGCAGAAATGAAGATGTTAGCTAAGGATAGACAAGCATCCCATGTTTTCTATCCTATGGGGAAACTAACAAAGATGACCTGAAAGTAGAAAATAGTCTATCAGAGACTGGAAAGGCTATCCAGAGGAGGGAGAAGAGGTGAGGGAGAGAGCGGACAAGAGAGTGCACCATATGTGCCATATATATATATATATATATATATATATATATATATATATATATCATATAATATATATATAATATTATATATATATATACACATATATATATGGAGATGTCACAGTGAAACCTATTAATTTGTATAATGAATGTGTATTGAAAAAAAAGAAAAGAAAAGAGTCATTGACTGAGGATTGGGGATGTTCCTTAGTCGTAGAAACTCACCTAGCGTGTGTGAGGCCATGGGTTCAATCCCCAGTGCTGGGGGGGGGGGAAGTTAGCTGAGCTAGAGTTCTCATCTGGAGCTTGGAATCTTCTTCCAAATTTGTATGAGTAGTTAGCAGAATTTAGTTTCTTGTGACTTCTGTAGGGTTGAGGAACTGAGTCCTTCCAAACTATATGCTATTTCTCTCCATGTGATCATCTCTTCCACAAAAGGGAATTTGCTTTCTTCCAGACCAGAGGAGCTGACTTCTCTCAAACTTCTATCTCTGAACTGTAAACAGCCCTTTAAGAGTTCAGGTGATGAAGCAAGGGCTCCTCAAAGTCATTGCCCTTTTGATTAAATAACAGTCAGTTTATTAGGGACCTTTTAGCATCTGCAAAATCTCTTCACCCTTGCCATATAACAAAGCCTTGTCATAGAAGTTGTATTATACCATACTCATGGATTCTGAAGGGGAGGGGATTTTGCAGGGTCTGTCTACCATGGAGTGAACACCCTGGCAGACACCTTAAGATTCTACCTTCCACATGGCCTGCTCTTTAGAGGTAAGGACTCAGAGCTTGGAAATGGTCAGAGCTGGAGGTTGGCAGGTTCTTGGTCCCAGGGCTCCCTGGCCAGATTCCTTCCATTCCAACGAAGCTTCTAGTTGTAAACCAGCTCTACCTCAATTACATTTTTCATTTCACCAGGTAGTTGATGATGCATTCCCCTTAGATGCCATAGTGTCTGATGTTCAACTTCTTGCAATGTCTTCATGTTGGTAATTTAGTCATTTAACAAGTATTAATTGAACTTCACTGTGGAAAGGATGCTTAGGTTTCAAAGTGAAACCAATGTTGTAGTTACTTGAGGATGGAGGGAGGGTGCAGGATTTACAGACACCTGAGGCAAAACTGAGCAAAGTTAGTAAGACCAAGAGATAGATTCAGAGAGATCCAGGGAAGGGTTAGATGGAGTAAGGCTAGAGTTCTGTTACTCTAACACAACTGACACATCTTTATAAGATAGGATCCAACCTTCATTTTGAAAAGAACATCTGGGCAACAAGGTAAAAAGGAGATGGAGAAGAGAAGGTATCGGCTTTGTTGCCTAGTAAACTGTAAAAAGGCCATTGCCATATTGCTACAACACCATGTTCCAGAACAATCTGTGATGATGGAAATATTATATATCTGCACTGTAGACTATAACTGCATATATGTATAATAGATATGTAAAGTTAAGAAAGTAACCACCAGAGGAAAAGAAAACAGAAACAGGAGTTGGTATCAAAGAGGGAAAAATATATCATAAGCTTAAAAGGTGGCTAGTGCTAATGAGAAACCAGTCTTCAAATTGAATTTAATCTAATTTATTTAAATGTAACTAGCCATATGTGCTTGCAGCCATAGCCCTGTGGTATCAGATCCTGTCAGATCTCAGAAACTATGCAGAGACAGACCTGGTTAGTACTTGGATGGGAGACCACCTGGGAACACCAGGTGCTGTAGGTTTGGGAGATGGACCTGGCAACCCACTCTCAAAAATCAATCCACCATTGAAAACCCTATGAACATCAGAGAAGCACTGACAATAGTGTTTCACCTGTTGTATGCGGGGTCGATATGAGTCGGATACCGACTTCACGGCACCTAACAGCAACAGCCATATGTAACTACCATCTTGGACAGCACAGAGCTTTGAGAAAAGCAGTGGTGGAGTGTGCGAGCTGGAAGATGGTATAAAGACAATGGCATGGCTTTGAAGGAAGTTTAAAGGTTGACCTGGGTAGGACTTTGTGGTTGGAAATAGATCAAGAACAGCTCCTAGGTTTAGCTATTCCACATTGACAGCACTCTTTGAGAATGTAAACTTTGAATATATATGCTTCTTGTCAGCAGATAGCAGCTGACAGATATGTCTTATGAAGGGCACATTGGCCCCTTAGCTCAGTGTGAAGGAGTCTAGAAGGTATTAGGAAGGACTAAGACTGAAAGCTTGAGCAGGAGAGAGACTGACTTGTTAGAGACCTTGAGAAGCAGAAATGGGGTTTGTAGAGGGAGATGTTGCCTACTCATTGGTTGTGCCTAAGGCTAGTACTTGGTTCTTATGTGCCTGTCAAAATCTGGGTAAATATTCAAGAGCCTGGAGCTGATTTTCACTGGATTTGGCGCCTCTGCACTGTGATGACTCAGCAACCAAGACAGTGGGTTTCAAGTGGTACAGCCAGAACAGCAGGAAAACTGGGTACCAATCTGACAGCAGGTGGGCTAGAGTGGGCGAAAGCATCCCTAAACCTCACAGCAAAAGAAAGCACCCTCATCCTTCCACACTGTTTGGGCATCCAGGGGAAGAGCTTCAAATGTTTTCCTCTTCAGCGAATCTTAGTTAGACTAAAATTTGTCTGTCATTACTGTGGTAATAAACGTGAATTCAAACTGGAAAAACTAAAAATACAATTGCAGTAAGCCTCCACTAATGAATCCAGTGCATCCAAGCCTCTTGCTTGTTAAATGCCATTCTAAGTAGGACAAGTGCCCTTCCAAACTCTACAGTGTGCCCACCTCAGCTATGCCCCACCAAGAGCAAACACAGTAAGTTTAGAATGATCCCAATGTATGTTTCATAGGGAGACGGCAAGCCATTTAAACTGGCTTCTGTCCTTCTGATAGAAGTGAAAAGGGGGTTCTATATTTAGAATTGGGCCTGGAAATTTGGAATGTACAGGAGCCCAAAGAGAATACAGTACTCTTCAGAAGCTTACAGGTGATCAGACTTTAGGCTATACTTTTTTTTTTTTTTTGGTAGTACTATGAGGTTGAATCCAGGGTCTGATGCATACGAGACAAGAGCTTTACCACCGAGATGCACCCCAGCATTTAATTTATTTTTTGAGACAGAAACTCACTAAGTTTTACAGGCTGGCTCTGGCCTTGTACTCAGGATCCTCCTGCTTCAGCCTCCCAAGTCATTGGGATTATAGGAGAGTGCCAAAGCACTCACCTATACAAATTTTCAAAATATTACCCTGATTCTAATTTATAATGAGGCTTTATCAAAGTATCAAACCATGCCTACAGGAGCATACTCCTCATTAGAAACAGTTTGCTGAGTTTCAAGTATCAAGAAGCATAAGAGGGAGAGGGGTTGTTCAGCAAATAGCTGACATTCTCAGCTGAGTCCTGTTCAAGAGAAAAAATGAAAAAGGTTTGAGGTGTGATTTAAAAAAAAAACAGAAAAAAAGAAAAAGGGTGAAAAAGTTAGGGTGTTAACAAATAATAGCTGAAGTTCAAGTTCTTAGCCTTTCCTGCCCCTTGGATCTTGCTGGCAGTTTGATGAGCTCATGGACCCTTCCTCAGGCAAATGTTTTCAGATGTATAAAGTGAAATACACAAATGCATAAAGTGACATACAAAATAAAAACTGAATTTTTGTGAAATTTACTAATCCAGATATTTAAAAGCATAAACTTGTCACATAGTAATATTTGTGTTTCATTAACTTTAAAGACCTAAATACTGTTAACAGTATTGCATTTGCATGTGCATACATATATATGTGTGGGCTGGGACTTAGCTCAGTTGGTAGAGTGCCGCTCTGCAGTCTCTGAGGTCCCAAGTTTGATTCCCAGCACCACAAAAATGGGAGAAGGACATGGCAACCCACTCCCAAAGGCAATCCTGAAACAATCTGCCATTGAAAACCCTATGAGGATCGCTATGAGTCGGACACAACTCGACGGCACCTAACAACAACAATAACATATATATACATATATGTATACATATATATATATGCACACGCACACACACATATGCATATGTGCATATATAGTTGTTGCTGTTGTTGTTGTTGTTAGGTGCCATTGAGTTCATTCCAATGCATAGCAACCCTCATAGGGTTTCCAATGGTTGATTGCTTCAGGAGTTCTTTGATAATAGATTGCCAGGTCCTTCTCTGTTTTTTTTTTTTTTTTTTTTTTTTGTGTGTGTGTGTGTGTGTGGTGCTGAGGATCAAATCCAGGTCCTCAGAGGGTGCAAAACAGCACTCTACCCACTGAGCTAAACACCAGCCCCATATGCATGTATACATATACATACATACACATATACATACATATATAATGTACATATATACATGTATACATATACATACATATATAACATAAATAAATATATACATATACATATATATACACACACAACTGCAATATTATTATCAATTCTTAGGTCTTTGGCTCATTACTATATCATAACTTTATGTTTTTAAATATTTGTATTAGTAAATTTCACAAAAATTCGGTTTTTACTTTGTATTCCTGTGCATTTCACTTTATGCATCTGAAAACATCAGCTTGAGGAAGTGTCCATGAACTCATCAGGCTGCCATGTACACACACACACACACACACACACACACACACACACACTGGAAAGGAATGCTAAGTTCCAGTGAAGTAGAAGTATTTTTACTTTTTGTTTTATAGAGTCATGGTGCTTCCACTCAACTGTCCCATTTAGATATATGGGCTCTAGATCAAGAATCAATGAAAATTTTATGGTCACTATAGATTAAACAGCCTGAAGCCTTAATCCTGTGGCCTCTGATCCCATCAGATCTCGGAAGCTAAGCAGGGCCAGGCCTGGTTAGTACTTTGTTGGGAGACCACCAGGGAACACCAGATACTGTAGGCTTGGGAGAACTATCTGGCAACCCACTCCTAAATATCAATCTGCCATTGAAAACCCTATGAATAGCAGAGAAGCACTAACAATAGTGTTTCATCTGTTGTAAGTAGGGTCACTATGAGTCAGACACTGATTCAACAGCACCTAACAACAACAACAACATTGTTGTGTTGTTGTTGTTGTTAGGTGCCATCGAGTCGAGTCCAACTCATAGCGACCCTCATAGGGTTTTCAATGGCTGACTGTTTCGGGATTGCCTAGGGAGTGGGTTGCCACGTCCTTCTCCCATTTTGCAGTGCTAGAATCAAACTCGGGACCTCAGACTGCAGAGCAGCACTCTACTAACTGAGCTAAATCCCAGCAACAACAACATAGATTGAACAATTCACGTCAAGACAGGTCATTTATATCAACAGAGTCATCTAATAATTGTTAAACCTCATTTTTATTTTTGCAATTTCCAAGAGTTTGAAAACAATGAGGGAGAAGGAAATTTTCTATCTAATTTTAAAATGGTATTAAACAAGTGAAGGTATAAAGAACCCTTTTTCATTCTGCCTCTATGGAGTAAAGAATATGCACAATATGCAAATATATGCAAGTAGTTTTTGAATTAGCATATTGACCCAGGAGAATTGGCCTGGAAACAAAAATAAAAATTAGAGCAAAGTTTTTAAGTATCAGGAAGAATGAGAATGTTGGCTTGACGCCTTGTGCTCAGTGTATACCTTCTATAATTTTGTCTGACACAGGGACAGATTTGTTGCCCTACACACTATTGCTTGCCAAACAAAGCCCCTTTCTCAAGAGAGAAATTCAAGCCAATCCACCTATGGCAAAGATCCAGGATATAGTTTCCTCTGAGTGATGAAGTCCATTTTGTCTTATTTTATGCTTGAGAAAATCTCCCAATATAAAAACACACATTTTAATTGCATTTGAAATAGATCTTATCATGTCCATTGAAAAAGATACTTTATGTATAAAAGAATATCTTGTAGGGCTATACAATCAACTCAGTGAGTGACCACCTTGTGCCAGGTACTCTGGTGGTGAAGATATAAGCATGAATATGAAAGATACCTTCTCCTAGAGGGGCTCACTATTTGGCAGAAATTCCTTCAAATTGGAGTTATCTGTGCTCATTTTCCTTTTAAAGTTCTTTAAGCTTCAGTGGAGAGGCCATGCTCATGGGGAAGGAAACCTTGAAGGTGGAGTTTGAGAAGCTCTTGTTAGTCGACGAAAGTGATCAGACATGATGATGAAGACTACTTGTGTTCCAAGGTCCTAAAGAAGAAAGAAAGGCTATCTTCTCCTAAGGCAGCAGTGAGAGCTGAAACCAGGCTCCTAGCATCACCTCTCATGACAGGAGTTTTAGGAAGGAAACAAGAGCTACAAAGACGTGTAAGAGAAAAAGTGGATCAAACCAGGGCCAGGAAGATGATGAGCCTGATCTTCTTCCCCATAGGATGGGGATTCCACCTGTTCAATGCATTTCTCCTAAGAGCTGGAGAAAGGATAACAGTTTGTGTCCAGAAAAGGAAGGGTCAGACTGACCCGCTTAAACAGTCTCAGGATGAGAAATATATTGGCTTACACCAAGGTGAGAAGTGTCCAGAAACCATGGGCCTGGAGTCTCAGAACCTCATTTCCTGAGCTCTCTGGAGGACAGAGAAGTTTCAGGGAATGTTAGAGTCCCATGAAAAGTCAAGGCATAAGTGCTTTTTCAGGAACACTACTCTTGTGTAACATGAAGTGCACCTTGGATGAGGATGTTAAGTATGTGATGCCAAAAACAGACTTTTAACAAAAGTATTGAAACCATAGAATTGATGGCTGTGCAATAGACTATGAAAGACTAGAAGTGGCTGTGCCTCGGTATCGTATAGCCTCTCTGGGTGAGGGTGTTTGGCACATCATGGGCCAGGCGTCACTCACCTTCTTCTCAGTGACATGAATCACCATCCTTCCAAGTTCTGTCCCCAATTAAAAGGCTTGGTTGGCAGAGTCTCCCCAGAGAAAAACTGCCTGTGAATTTTGTGCCCATAGCAATCTGGGGTGGAAGATGGGCTTTCAGTCTGCAATCAGAGTCCCAGGTCTTTAGAATCTTAAAGAATATTGTAGTATTTGAAAAACAATGATCAAAGTGTCAAAATCACAGGCAGGGGACACACTGGCCACAGAAGTACCTGGCTAGTTCATAAGGTGAGGGCTGAGGTGAAGGAAAAAAAGAAGCTTAACCATATTATAAGTTATATCTGCCTGGTGCTTGAGCTCCAAGTGCCAAGAAGAGAAGGAATCTTCTACATATATCAAGATACACATACTCACACAAACATGCACAGATGCATTTCTGACGTTTTCTTAAAATATGAGGAAATTCCAGTTAGACATAACCAAAAACTTGCAAGAGAAGAAAATGAGGGTGTTATATACTGCCTTATAAAACAGAAGAATCTATTTTAAGATTTTGAATTAGCATTAACAGAAGGCAAGGGGGGGTGACACACTAGCATGAGCAGCAGCAGATAAGAAAGCGGAGGTGGGGTGCTTCACAGCCCCTGTGGTCCTCATGTCCAGACCTCTCCCCACCCTGGTGTCAGAGCAAGGAGCATGTCTGGATAGAAGGAAACTGGGGAAGTGGGCTAGAAATAGGGGCTGAAGAATATGCCTTGCAATTATACATCCTCAGCAAAAAGAAATGTTTCATTTAAATTTTAGGTCTCATGTTGCCTCTCTTCACATCTCCTGGAAACAGATTGAAATCAGGGAAGGTGTTTACTCAGAGGACACTCTGGGAGATACACTTGTAAGGAAGCGGGAAAGGTAGTCATGGGCAGAAATAAGGGCTGACCTCCCCTCCGAGTGTTATGGTGGGGACCTCAGCCAATGCCACTCTCAGGCTAGGGAAGCTTCCCTATTGTCTCAGTTGGGGCAAAGGGGTCAGGCTCTGTGTCTCTGCATTAGTCAGTCATTGCCACAAACATCCCCCACAGGTGGGCATGACATTGATCAGGGTGGTTTGCTGAGGATAAGGGCAATTTCCAGGTAGTGCCTCTGTTGTAAAAACACTCAGCAGGTAAAATTCCTGACAGGTTGGGGGTGGGGGGTTCTTGAAGATGAGATCTGGTGTTGTTGTTGTTGTTAGGTGCCATTGAGTCGAAATCCGACTCATAGCAACCCTGTGTACCACAGGTGAAACACTATTGTCAGTGCTTCTCTGCTGTTCATAGGGTTTTCAAAGGCGGACTGATTTTGGGGAGTGGGTTGCCAGGTCAGTCTCCCAAGCCTACAGCACCTGGTGTTCCCAGGTAGTCTCCCATCCAAGGACTAACCAGGCCCGACCCTGCTTAGCTTCTGAGATCTGATGGGATCGGATGCCACAGGGCTACGGCTGCAGGCGAGATCTGGTTGGTTTGCTCTAATATCTACAATACTGATCAATAAAAGCTAGAGCATGCTGATGGGGATTATGGAGGCCTGAAGCTAGTGGTATTCAGTTCAGGCTGCTATAGCAGGACACTTTAGACTGGGAGGCCTAAATAACGGAAATTTCTTTCTCACAGTTCGGGAGGCTGGTAGAGATCAGCATACCCACATAAATGAGTTCAGGTGGGCCCTCTTCTAGGTTTACAGATGGAAATTTCTTTGATGTGTCCTTATATAGCAGAGAGACAGACAGTCACACAGAGAGAGAGAGAGAGAGAGAGAGAGAGAGAGAGAGACAGAGAGAGAGAGAGAAAGACAGAGAGAGAGAGAAAGACAGAGACAGAGAGAAATAGGGACAGATACAGGCATAAATCCCATTCATGAAGGATCCACCTTTGTGACAGTGTTACCTCTCAAAGTCTCTCACCTCTAAATACCATAGTACTGGATTTGGAATCTCAGCATATGAACGTCTGGGGCTCTTAAATAAGCCCTAGCCACCTTCTTCCTCCTCGGCCCTCCAGTGAGCCTGGCCAGAAGCAGTCAGTGTCTCCTTTACCCTCAGCATCTTTCTACTGAGCTGCACCATCAACTGTTCTCTTTGCTTCAGTGGTCAGGAGTCACTCACATTGATCACTGACTGCTCCTCACTCCTATACTCCCAGGTTTTAACAACACAGCCAGGTTCTATCCCTTATCCTACATGAGCCTTTGTGTCTCCTAGAATCAGGGAATATTTGAGGCCAGAGGACCTCAGAAATAAGCTACATCCTCCTAGTTTTTCAGATGAGAACTGAAGGAATCAGTAAATGTCATATAATAAGGATGGCTATGCATAGGACTTTCAATGGCTAATTGTTTTGGGAATGGGCTACCAGGTCCTTCTCCCTAATTGTTTTAGTCTGGAAGCTCAGGTGAAACCTGTTCATCATAGGTAACCATGCTGGTATCTGTAATACTGGTGAAGAATTGATGCTTTTGAATTATGCTGCTGAAGATGAATATTGAATATACCATGGATTGTCAAAAGAACTAACGGATCTGTCCCAGAATAAGTGCAACCATAGTGTTCCTTGGAAGCAAAGATGGCTAGACCATGTCTGGACAGGTTGTTAGGAGAGATCAATCCCTAGAGGAGAACACCATGTTTGAGAGAGTGGTGGGTCAAAAAGAACAAAGGAAGATTCTCAACTAGATGGATTAACAAAGTGGCTGCAACAGTAGGCTTAAACATAAAAAGTATCATGTGCATGGCACAGTGTCAGGAAGTGTTTCATTTTGTTAGGGTCACTATGAGTTGGACACTGGATGGCACCTAACAACAATAAAGCAGGCACTGAATTGTGCCTTCTCACCATTCTGGAAAGGAATAGAGAAGAGAATGCAGGAAAAGGCCTCACCTGGGGGTGGGAACTCAGGCCTTTTAAGAGCAGTGAATATTCTGAGTGGTTAAGGAGGCATGCAGCACAGATATGACCTCTGAAGTTTATAAACTCTATCCCCTATTTCTCTTTTCCTTTAACACAGGGTTCATACCCCAGCAGGGAGAAGTTTAAAACATTTTTATTACACACAGTGTGAATCAACTATTTCTTGACTCTCTGTTATTCAGCCACAGCTAAAATGACCCTGTAACCTGTTTGCTTAGCACATTCCCTTTTTACCCAAGGGGTTCTGTATTAATTATTAAAACTTTATCATTTCACTCTTAAAAGAGGCCTTGTTTGGTCAGTTTGGTTGCCCCAGCTAAGGGGAAATGGTGTTCTTCTGCACATGTGCTTTTAAGCACTTTAGCTTCTTAATTCTACTTCTTAACAATGTTTCTTCTATATTTATATCCTAGACACCTCCTCTAAGGACTCTCCTTCTGTGGGAACACAACGCCAGACTGTACTTCCTGGTCTCTGTTACACATGTATCTGAGTTCTGCTTAATGGAATATGGGTGGAAATAAACTCACCACTTCTAGGACTGCCCCATAATATCTGCCCTAGTGCAAGCCTCACAGACTTTCCCCAAGTAAACAGGATGCCATGTAACTACAGAAAGAAGGAACCACAAGATGGAAAGAACCTGGGTCTTTGAAAGGCCATCTGATACCTACAAAATCACATTGGATTCAAGTGAGTAGAAAATAATCTTTTATGGTATTAAGCCACTGACCTTTGGAGTTAACTCCTAGGGGCAATTAGATACCATGACTCATATACTTTCTCCTAGAGGCAAGCCTGCAGTCTTGGACTGACTTTCCAAGAACCAGAGCCTGAGCAGGGATTCAGGTGCACATGGTTCATTGGGAAAGGCTTTCAGGAGAAGATAAAGGAGTAAATAAGAAGACAGGAGGAGAAGAAAGAGAGCAAGATATTGTCTCCACCAGAGTCTAGATTTGGCTTCATCCATGAGGGCTATGAAGCACTTTTGAGTGAGGCATAAGGGTGCCTTCCTAAGTCCGTATCAGTTAGTCCCTGGCTATGAGACACTGTCTCTTATCATTGGCTATGAGATATGTCCTTTAGTCTCGGGCTATGAGCGACCATCTCAAGTCATGGGCCATAAGATGCCTCCTCAGAGGTTAAGAGGAATGGGACAAACAAGTGGCTCTGAATGCTAAGAGAAATTCTTTTGTTGGGGGTGTGATTGGGGAGAAAAGCTGTGAGACCCTGGTAACTGGATATAGATATGGTAGGGGAGGATAATGGCATCTAGCTGCAAAGGGGACCTGTGCAAGATACCACTGTGTCTCATTCACCTGCATCAGTACTTCAGAAAGTATTCCATTTCAGACACAATAGCCCACCACCCCTCTCCAGGAAGCAATGCGTTCATCCTGTGTAGCAGAACTAGGTCCTTCTCCTAAGGAGCACCAAGTCCACATTATTTTGTTGTTTTTTGTTAGGTGCCATTCTTAATATCTGGGGATTAAACAGATGAGCTTATTCTATGTGCATGATTTTTTAAAAAAATAAATTAGATTTTAGTGGGTGTGGTAAATTGGGTAATTTTCAAAAATGACCTCCTTGTACCTAGGCCCTTTGCAATATTATTTTTAAGCTCTTTTCATCAAGATATGAACTTTGTCATCTTCCCCTTAAATCCTACAGATTCTGAGGCTTAATTTGATTAATAGAATGCAGCATAATTGACAGCATGTCAGTTCTGAGTCTTGGCCTTAAACAGATTTCCATGCTTCCCCTCTTCCCTGGCACTCAGGCCTGCCTAGACTGCTAGATGATAAGAGACATGTGGAACATGAGCTATCCCAGTGAAGGTCATTTTGAAATAGCCATCCACCAGCCAACCTGGATGCTGACCATGGACAAATAAACTGTCCCAGCCAAAACCAGAAGAATCACCCAGCTGAGCCAAGCCCAGATTGCCAACCAACCTGCAGCATCATGAGTTAATTAAATAGTTGTTTTAAGCCACTTAAGCAAAGTGCTTTGCTGAGCCACAAAAAATTAACTGCTATAGACAATGAACCAGCTTTTGCCAGATGGGCAATAGAAGACAATACAGATATCCAAAGCTTGACTATCATACTTAAGTGTGTCTGTCCAGAGACCTTATTTACTGCTTAATATTCCTTATACACCAAAGCTATAGAGAGGCATGTGAGACTCAGCGAGTTGGCAGGCACTAATAATTTGACCACTGCCATTTCTAAGAGAACATAATATTCCACGGCTACTTACTTCTAATATTTCCAATTCCAAAAGAGTAGAGAAAAAGGGATGAAAAAAAGGAACTTTGGCATTCACTGGCTGTATAATTAAAATAAAACCTATCATTTGCAGCCAGAGGATAACAGGTAAAATTAAACATAAGCTGTCATAAAAATAATTAAAAACCAGGCTTAAATGAAGAGTTTTCTTTACATAATTAGTTAACATTTGCTATTGTTTTAAATAGACTTGTTGTTAACCTTTGACACTTTGCTCTTGCAGTCCTTTCTCAACCAAATTTTAATTATGTCTGGGGGAAAGTGAAAAAGTTATTCATTCATTAATCTATTAAATGCCTATTTTATATAAAGTGGGCCTTCAGTGGATGCCAAAATAATAGGACAGTCTCTGCTCTCAAGCATATGATGATACAAGAGAGATAAATGCTTCAAATCACTTGATTATCGATTTTTAATTAATTGCCATAAGAATAAAGCTCTCTCAAAAGTGAGATCTGAGCTACTTGAAGATGAAAAGATCTGAGTATCAAGATACAGGGAAAGAGGTAGAATATAGAACACACAAAGGTCATGCAAGGGCACAAACAAAGTAGCTGATAAGGATCTTCTGACGTATGCTAGCTATGGCAGATTGCGCTCTACAGCTCTCAGGAAGAGAATATCAACAGTGATGACTTATGAAGTAAGTCACACTCTTCTCCATTCTAATCAGTTGCCGAAAGCAAATAAACTTCCTTCTTAAAGTCACAGACTCTAGCCACAGAGGAATACAAATGAAAACAGCAAGTGACTGGTGGAAAAGTCTTTTTATAAGAGAAGGAATTTGGTTTTTCACACTCTCACTTGTCCTGTGCCCAAAGTGTCTTGAGATGCTTGCTGTGAATATCCTTGCTAGGGAAGTCTTTAGTGGAGTCATTCACTGCTGCCTATGATGAATATTCAGATATGTTTTGTGTTTATTCATCATATTAGCACCAGTATGGGTTTAATAAGGGACTAGATTGGGACTATTTCAGTTGGTGAAATGAGAACTGACTTTGGATAATGAACAACAGCTTCTTTTCTCAGATAAATGACAAAAGTACCAGAAGACACTCAACCAGCACATCTCCCACCTGCCTGCCTTTCTTCTTAATCCTGTAGAAGGGTCCATGCTCCCAAATAAAACATACCCATCCTTTTCTGTACAGAACAAATACTTCTCACTACCTAAGGCCATCAGTTCTGCAATATTTGTTGCCATTATTTTTTTTGCTCTAATAGGTCTTATGATGTTTTTTCTCATCTATAAGAAAAGATCTTCCCTTAATTCCCCAATGGTCTCTAGGAAAAAAACAAAAAAACACCTTTCTTATCTCCTTCCAAAGAACTCTTTGAAGGATTGTCACCAATTTCTGTTGTCCAATTCTCTATTGAATCAATTCTGACAAGGCATTTTTTTCCATCATTCCAACTAATCTGTTCGCACAAGGTCATCAATGGCCTCCCTATTGTTCAACCTTGTTTTACTTGACTTATCAGCATCCTTGTTGTTGTTGTTAGGTGCCGTCGAGTCGGTATCTGACTCATAACGACCCTCTGTACAACAGGGGAAACACTGTTGTCAGTGCTTCTCTGATGTTCATAGGGTTTTCAATGGCAGATTGATTTTTGGGAGGGGGTTGCCAGGTCCTTCTCCCAAGCCTACAGCTTCTGGTGTTCCCCGGCGGTCTCCCATCCAGGTCCTAACCAGGCCCGACCCTGCTTAGCTTCCGAGATCTGACGAGATCAGATGGCACAGGGCTACCGCTGCAGGTTCAGCATCCTTAGAAGTTGCTTATTCCTCTGATTTTCCTGAGATATATTCATGGGTATTTCTTTCACTTCATTTAACAAACTTACTCAGCTGTGTGTGGTAATGCACACCTGTAATCCCAGAGCCTCAAGAGGATGAGGTAAGAAGATGGCAAGTTCGAGGCCAGAGGCAGCCTGTATAACTTAGTGAGACCATGTCTCCAAAAAAAAAATTGAAATAAAAATGGGCTGGATGTACAGCCCAGTGGTACAGCACATGCAAAGTATATGTGTGAAGCTTTGGGTTCATCCCTTGCATATAGCAAAATAACAATAAATACATACATACATAAATAAATATTTAAAAAGAAAAGAAGAGATAAGAATAAAAGAGAAGAGAAAATAAGAGATAGAAAAGAGAAAGAAATTTACTCGATTGTCATCTTATTTTTTAAGTTCATCCTTCCTAGGAATTCTAAAATTTTTTTTTAACCAATATCCCACCATTATTTCTTGTGTTCTCTTTTCTTTCTTCTCTTTAACACTATATCCATCTAAAGTTTATATTTTATTTATTAATCATTTTTCTATGGAACATAAACTATACTGTCTATATATTGCTGCAGTCACTTTTGAATGATCTTTAGCAAAATTTTGCTTTTGTGTCACATTAATGATACCTTTCAATAGTTTCCACATTTGGTTGGATACCCATTCTTGGGAATAGGCACAAATACGGATCCTTCCTGTCAGTTGTCCAGGTAGCTCTTTTTCAAACTCTTGGCATAAACACATTAGCTTTAAGCCCAGGCTCTAAGAGGCATTACATGTCTCCACTGTACCCTCTTATACTCCTACCACTGCCATAGAATCACATGCCTAAAGCAGCCACTGGTCTCCAGGAGGCATGGGATGGCCATGTCATAGACACAAACCAAGATATATCAGGCATACTACAGTCCACTGGATACATGCATTAAAAAAAAGGGGATACTGTTATATCAACAGACCCTGGCACATCAGATGTACCAAATAAATGTTGTTGTTAGGTGCCATGGAGTTGGGTCCAACTCATCATGACCTTAAGTACAGCAGAAAGAAACACTATTCGATTCTGTGCCAGGCACATTATCTTATTTATGTTTAAGCCCATTACTGAAACACTGCATCACTCTGTCTAGTTAAGGGCTTTACTTTTTTTCATTGACCTGCCACTCTCCCAAACATGATTTCCTTCTTCAAGAATTAGTCCATATACCGTGGACTGCCAAAACAACCAACAGATCTATCCCAGAAGTGCAACCAGAGTGCTCTTTGTAAGCATCGATGGCTGGACAACATCTTATGTGTTTTGGACATGTAGTCTGCAAAGAGCACTCTGGTTGCACTTCTAGGATAGATCTGTTGGTTGTTTTGGCAGTCCATGGTATATTCAATATTTTTCTCCAGCACCATAATTCAAAAGTATGAGTTCTTCTCCTGTCTCCCTTATTCACAGTCCAGCTTTCACAACCATATAATTCAACTGAAAATAGCATGGCATGAGTTAGGCACACCATCATTGTCAATGTGGTGTCTTTACTTTTCAATACTTTAAAGAGGTCTTTTGCCACAGCTTTTCCCAATGGCATCTGTCTTTTGATTTCTTGACCACTGCTTCCATGAGTTTTGATTGTAGAACCAAGTAAAGCAAAATACTGGACAATCTCAATCTTTTCTCCATTTATCATGAAGTTCCTTACTGACCCAGTTGAAAGGATTTTTGTTTTGTTGAAGTTGAGGCACAATTCATACTGAAGGCTGTGTTCTTTGATCTTCATCAAGTAAATGTTTCAAATCCCCTTCACTTTCAGCCAGCAGAGTTGTGTCACTTGATAACACAGGTTGTTAATGAGTCTCCTTCCAATCATGATGCTACATTCTTATTCATAAACTCCAGCTTCTCAGAGAAGATATGGTGAAAGGATAGAGCCTGATGCACACCTTTCTTGACTTTAAGCCAACAAGTGTTTCCTTGTTCTGTTCAAATGATTATCTCCTGATCCATGTAAAGATTTTTCATGAGCACAATTAGGTTCGGGTATCCCCATTTTTGAACTGTGATCCATAATTTGTATGGTCCCCACAATCATATGCCTTTGCATAGTCAATAAAACATGCATAGACAACTTTCTGGTATTGTCTGCTTTCAGCTAATATCCATCTGACATCAGCAAAGATGTCCCTGACTCCCTGCCCTCTTCTGAATCCAGCTTGAGCTCCTGGCAGTTCCCTGTCTATACATTGCTGCAGTCACTTTTGAATGATCTTTAGCAAAATTTTGCTTTTGTGTCACATTAATGATACCATTCAATAGTTTCCACATTCGGTTGAATCCCCATTCTTGGGAGTAGGCACAAATATGGATCCTTCCTTTCAGTTGTCCATGTAGCTCTTTTCCAAACTCTTGGCATAAACACATTAGCACCTCCAGTGTTACATCTGATTGTTGAAACATCTCTATTGGTATTCCATCAATCCCTGGAGGCTTGTGTTTCACCAATTCCTTCAAGGCAGCTTCTACTTTCTCCTTCAATACGATTGGTTCCTGATCATATGCAGCCTCTTGAAATGGTTAGTCATCCATCAATTCTTTTTTTGTACAATGACTCTGTATTCCTTCCATCTTCTTTTGGTGCTTCCTGCATTATTCAATATTTTCCCTGTAGAATCTTTCACAATTGCCACTTGAGGCTTGAATTTTTCCTTCAATTCCTTAAGCTTGAGAAAAATAGAGCACATTATTCCCTTTCGATTTTCTGTCTCCAGATCTTTGAGCATGTCATTAAAATATTTGATTTTGTATTCTTGATCTGGCCTTTGATATCTTCTGTTTAGTTCCTTAATTTCATCATGTCTTCTTTTTACTTTAGCTACTAGACATTCAAGGGCAAATTTCAGAGTCTCTTTTGACATGTAACTTGCTGCTTTCTTTTTTTCCTGTCTTTTTAATAATGTTTTGCTTTCCTCATGAATGATGTTTTGGATGTCATACCAACTAGCCTAGTCTTCTATCATTCGTGTCTAATGCATTAAACCTATTCTTGAGGTGGTCTCTGACTTAGGTGGGATATACTCAAGATCATACCTTGGCTCTTGTATACTTGTTCTAATTTTCTTCAGTTTCAGTCTGAACCTACATATGGGCAGATGATGGTCTGATCCACCATCAGCACCTGGTGTCATTCTGACATTTGATATTGTGCTTTTCCATCATCTCTTTCTATAAATGTAGTCAACTTTGTTCCTGTGCATTCCATCTGGTGAAGTCCATGTATTAAGTCACCATTTATGTTGGTGAAAAAATGTATTTACAAAGAAAATGTCATTGGTGTGACAGAATTCTATCATGCAATCTCTAACACCATTTCTGTTACCGAGGCCATATTTTCTGACTACTGAGTCTTCTTCTTTGTTTCCAACTTTTGCATGCCAGTCACCAGTAATTATCAGTGTGTTCTGATTGTATGTCCAATCTATTTTAGATTGCAGAAGCTGGCAGAAATCTTCCTTATCTCCAATGGTGGCCTTAGTGGTAGCTGCATAAATTTGAACAATTGTCATATTAACTGGCTTTCTTTGTAGGCATATGTATATTATTCTGTCACTGACAGCATTGTACTTCAGAACAGATCTTGAAACGTCTTTTTTAATGATGAATACACTACCATTTCTCTTTAATTTCTCATTCCTAGCAAAGGCCACACGATTATGATTTCAAATGGACTATGTCAGTACATTTTAGCTCACTGATGCCTAGAATGTTGATATTTATGTGCTCTATTTCTCTTTTGACAAATTATAATTTTCCCAGACTCATACTACATACATTCCATATTGCAATTATTAATGAATATTTACAATAGTTCTCCCTCATTTTGAGTCATGCCTCATCAGCAAATGGAGGTTCCTGGGGCTTTATCCCATTTCCATCATTAAGGTAGACTTTACTTTCAGGAGGCAACTCTTCCCCAGCCATCTTTTATAGGGAATATTATGGGATCTCCAGAGAATAGAGAGAAAATATGGTTGGGATAGGAGACTATCTAGCCCACCTGGAGGACTGACATCTATCCTCCAGGGCAAGATGGCTCCCAGTGACCTTTGTCCTACATCCAGTTCTTCTTGGAGTTGAGTGAGCCAAGATGGCCCCTGCCCTCTTAGACCCCCTGCCACCTAACTGGTTACTCCTGACTCTCACCCTACCCCCTGATTGGCCACTAAAAAACATCCTGTGATTGGCCAGGAAGTAACATCCTGTTTCACCATATATTTGAATGTCACTCCTAATTGGTTGCACAAGTCCCTTGCACCACTTTCTGATTGGTGGGCATCCATCTTGGGGTGGGCACCTAGATACTATATAAGTGGAACTTGCTGCTAGTAATCTGCATGATTTCTGCCAGACCACCACAGATGTTCTGCCACTCTACCACAGGTGGGCCACACCATCACCAGATCAACAGAGAAGACTACCTGGCATCACAGAGGCCATTTCATCTCTGGACTGGAAGGAGATCATTAGAGTCTACCATCAACAAAAGCAACCTTCAGAGTTATGTAACACTTTGGGCTACAGCACTTTTAAGTGCTGTACAATAAAGAGAGCTGTGCTTCTAAAGGCACCCCAAGGCCTGCTGTCCTTGACTCTGTCCTCCAGGCTTTACCAGTCCCCTGTGGTGTTGGGGTTCAGGTACCCCAATAACTCCAATAGCACGATAAACTGAGAGACACGTGGGGGAAATTACATGTAAGAGACACAAACATTGATAATTTCAACCACTGACATTTGATATTTACTATGAACTGTGGTTTAGCAGAGTTGGTAGACTGCTTGCTCTGCATAGTCTGAGGACCTGGGTTCAATCTCTAGCATAACAGAAATGGGAGAAAAACCTAGCAGCCCACTCTCAAAACAGTCAGCCATTAAAAACCCTCTATATGATCACTATGAGTCAGACCTTACTCAATGGCACCTAACAACAACAACAACCACCTAATCTATAATTTTTCTCTGTAAATCTTTGTAAATGCAAATGAAACATTTCCATTCAGAGACATTTGTTATAAATGGTATGGGGTTGTTGTGCTTATAGCTATGCTTTCCAAGAACAGGAGTTTCTAGCTGGGCACTGTTATGCACACCTATAATTCCAGTGACTTGGGAGGCTGAGGCAGGAGGATCACAAGTTCAAGGCCAGAAGCAGCCTGTGCAATAGAGGGAAATTGTCACAAAATAAATAAAGAAGACTGGGGGAGTGGCACAGTGGTGGAGCACTTGCCTAGCACATGTGCAAGGCAAGTTTCTTACAAGTGTTTGTACTAAAGGAACTTGGGTCAAGGTCTGGATGTAGCCACATAGCAGATATATTACATTTGATAAATCAGTAAACCACTCTAACCCTGTTTTGTTATTTCACAAATGGAAATGATACTATCTGTCTCAGAGAGTTGTTACTATTATTCATGCATACACCTGGCATTTATTGAGCATACACTGAGCTTGGGTCTTGAAGTCAAAGAACTGGATGTCCAGATAGGGACAAGCCATAGACCCATACTTCTACCTTATGAGGCACAGTGTTCAGGTGGCAAATGCCAGGAAAGCCTTGAAACAAAAGCATAGGAGTCTAAATAAGAAAGATAACATCTGACAAGGGATCCAGAACACACCATACCTGACTTGGCAGCAATGCTGGGCCACAGAAAATCATAAATTATAAACTGGAGCCTAGTTTCTAGGCAAACTGTATTCTTAGTATTTAGTTCTCTGGATAATTAAGCTACTGTCAGTGCCTCTGTGCAAAAGGTTCTAATTCTTGTTCAGGAGCATCTAATACTTTATACAGGAGTTTTCTGTGCTGGATGGCACTAAAAAGTGGCTTTTGGTAATCTTCATATTCTTACAGAAATGTTTCAGGCCATCATCACCCCTCCATCTCTTCCTCATTGAGGTCTCTGTAATATTAAGTTTCTCATTGAGTCATTTTTACGTGCTAATCATTTCATAAGGTGTATGCTCCATGAAGAAAATTTCTATATCATTGTACCCAGTAGCAGAGCACAGTGTCTGACACATAGGAAGAACTCAATAAACAATTGGTAAATGAAAGAATAAATGAGTGGCAGGCCACCCATCTCTACTATGTCACTTCACGTATATCAACAGTAATATTAAGTTCAAAACTATTCGTTGAATCTTAATACTTAGAAAGGAAAATTATCCAAATAAAACAAATTTATTTCAGGCCTAATCTAAACTTTCTTATTGAGAAGTTCTTGCATCTTGAAATAGGATCTATAAATGGAAAGATATTTAAGCCAAATGAAAGGTTATCTAATGATGGAATTTCTGACAAGAAAAATATTTAATAGAAAAGGGATTGGCAAGTATTTTGAAACATCTTCACATGCATTATAATACTGCTTTTCAAATTACACAATCTGTGTAATTGTTTACTCATACAGCCAACCAAGATTAAGAGATGAGAGGCAAAGGAGCATTTGAAAAAAATATATAATTTTTCCTAAATTAGGATATTTTTAAATTCATTCCATCCTCATTAATAAAAAGTAGCTAACTGAATTAAATGTGTCCTAGAAATTATAATAACTATCGTTCAAAATGTAAATACTTGAATGCCTGAATGTCAATTTTTAAAATGCTCCAGATAAAAAAGAGTCCTTCCTTAATATATTTTGATATAGCCAAGCATTTTAGGCTGTGCTTTTCATGTCATTCTATTTGGAAATACTTCGCCATAATGTTATATACCAGAAAAACTTAGGCAAGAACATCTTCTTGTTTCTGCAAGAATGAACTGTCAAGCATTATGTGCTTGGATACAAAATTGGAATCACAGAACTCAACAAGAAATTCCTCAACATAAATGCTAACTCTGTAAATAGTACAAGAATAACAAGTCTGCAAAGAGAGTGGGTTTCTATCTGAATGTAAGGCTGCTGAACCAAATTATATAAATACTTGGTTTGGATTGAAACCCAACTCATTTAGCACTATGTCAATGGCTCTAAAAACTGCATGTTTCTTATTTTATATGTATCATCTGCTCAATTTGCCTTTAATTTACTGTATAAGTAGTGTGACCTTATTTCATGGAGATGAAGAAAACCTCAGATTCATTCAGAAGCAGTAATTATGGATTGCAGAAAGATAACATAATGAGAAGATCCCGTTTGCATGAAATTACTATTTGAGTGTTGGATGCTAGTGTTGGCTTTATCAAGGTTTGACACATCTGCCAGATTTAGCTTTGGCTCCAAAAGAAAACAAAAATTTAATGTGAGTAGCTGACAATGTTGAAGCCTATAAAATTCATAGGAATGGGTGTCACAGCTGATGTAACAAGTTATATTTCTGTGTAATATCATTACCATGGACCTGCCCACTTGCTAAGCATTTATGAGCAGTGTTTCATCTCTGACTTAAAACAACTCCCTGAGGACAGTATTGTTATTATCATTCACATCTGACAGATGAGAAAAAGATTTTGCCTAAGGCCTTGTAATTAAACCCTGGTAGAATCAAAACCTTCAGATCAGAATACAGAGCACAAACTCATAATATTATTACCATATTACTTTTTCTCCATCTCTAATTATCTTTTACCCATATATGTATTCATCTATCCATTTCTCTTACTCCTGTCACTCTTCATCTCTTGCTATCTATCCATCCAGTCATGTTTTTTCTCTGTATGTCTGTGTGTTTCCATATTTCTCTGTCTTTCTCTATATACTGTTCCTCTCCTTGTATCTTTCTCTGTCCCTCTCTCAGCCCTTGTGGGTTTCTATCTGTCTCTCTAGTATCCCCTCTCTCTTCATTGTTCAACCTCTATATGCATGTAATTATTTACCTACTACCCATTTATATACCCATCTGTGTATGCATTTTTCTGTGTTTCTCCATCTACCCATTTATCCATCCATCAATCCACCCAGCCATGCCTCCCATATCTGCACATCTTTTCCTAAGTCTGTTACATACTTTTTATTTTTATCTCTAAGTCTCTCTCCTTATCTTTGGCTCTGTCTCTTTTCCTTTTGATTTCTCTCTTTTATTCCACTCCCACCTCTCTTCTTAATCTCTCTCTCTCACCATTCAATGTTGCTGCTAATCCAGGTCTTTTAGGCATGTCCTTCAATCCTCTGCAATAGAACATCTGTGCATGGGTCAACCAAAGATCAATCTTGTCACTAGTTGATGAAAGACAACATATTGAAAGAAAAGTATCCATGAAGTTCTTGCATTAACTGCCCTTTGTTCCAGATTATCGTTTCAGAGATATTTGTAAACTGAGCAACCTCAGAAGACAAAGATGATGTCTCCATCTGAAGCCAAGAGGAGGTTTGCTTACATATTTGGAAGATAGACAGCACTTCCTTCTGGAGCAAAAGACAAGTACACTTACTGAAGATAATAATAAAGACAATACCTCCCTCTGAACAAAGGGAGTGCTCACCTGGCCAATCTATGGCATTTGGAGTCTTTAGGCTCAAAGTTTCTTTCCTGTAATTCCGCCTATCACATTTCTGGGCATCCATTTGCACTCTTCTCTCCAGCCCCTATTGGAACTGAGAGTAGGGAAAGCAGACACAAATATACCAGTGCTCACACTACATGTTGTACCCTCAGTAACAAAGTCCTTTGTCTCTGACACAAGACTCTCCTCTATCCTGCTGGCATCCATGAAACTGGCAAACCAGCTGATTAGCTTGCAAATGGAGGGAAATTTCAGCCCCTTCACAGTTCCTAGCTCAAAGCTACACCTGTGTTTGCCCCATTTCATGTCATGCCAGTGCCACCATCAAAAGTTATTTATATCTTAAGGAGGGAGGGACCTAGCAAAAGGAAGCAATGACTGGAGAAGACGGAAGGGGGAGAAGGGCAAATGAGGAGCCAGGAATGAGAGAGAGGTCAACCTCAAAGTAAACAGCCCAACTTTAATAGTTTGGGAAGCAATAATAATAATAATACCAATAATACCAAAGGATGGCAATAATACAAATGGACTAGATTACTCATGTAATACTGCTGAGAATGTAAAAAGATAGATCACTATAGGAAAAAAGTTTGGACTTAAATCAAAATCAGGATGCAAGTATATAGATAAATATTCCCACAAAAAATATACAAGTAGAAAGGAGGCTATTGGTAGTGGGGAGATATGAGGGAGGAGGGGCATGAGAGGGTAAGGGGGAAGTTATGTGAGCAACATACAATGAAACACATATATGGAAATGTCACAATGAAATACATGTCAGAATGAAACCCATTAAGTTGTATATTTAAAATTTCCAATAAAAAATAAAAATTAATGTTATTTATATCTTGAGTAAGAGACCATTTTAACCAAATTCTTCCATTGTTCTACTATCCATTAGAAAATAGCAACTATTTCAATAGCAAACTCAGGTTTCCCTTGGTCTCCCTTCTACTTTCAATTTGGAAGAAAATTCTTCCCATCCATGTACCTCCCAATGTCTTCCAATCCAACACTTGATTTGGTGAAATGATTTGTCTCTTGGATGTGTCTGAGAGAGTTCAAGATTTAGTGCCTTTACAAAGGCAGGGCGCCAGAACGTTTTTCATGTCAGTGTGGCTAGAAAGGCTGACTGTGGGGAAGTGTGACTAGATCAGACATCCTTGGTGCCTCTGCATACCTCTTTTCAGCCTTACCTCTGACCCCAGGTGTGACTGCCTCAGGCAGTTCCTGGCAGGTTTAGACTTCACACAGTGTGTCCAATCTCAGTTTTTATTCCCTTTCCCTTTCTATTCTGTGGCTCTTCTGATCCTCCAAAAGCAAGCAGCTGCCCACGCACCAAGTATGAATACACTTCCTAAAATTGCAGAGAGAACCTTCAAACACAGAGGGAATGGATAATTATTTCTGTCCATTTATTTTGAAGTCACAAATTCTGAGGAACATCAATAAGCTGCTTAGAAAGCTCTGGAAAGGATCAAATCCAAGTTTCCCACAGAAGCATCTTCAACAAAATGCAATCTCCTATTGACTTTTTCTTTCCTCACTTTCCCTCATCCATCTCTCTTAGCTTCTGGAATCACATCATAAATAAACAAACTGTAAAAAAGTTCTTGCCTGAGGCTCTACTTCCAAGGAATATGCAAGCTAGTCCAATGGCATAATAGAAAGACCAAGGCCTTGGGAATCAAACAGATGTGGGTCTGTGTAACAGCTCTGCAACTTCCTACCTGGGAGATCTTGAACAAATTACTTAACTTTTCTGACGCTTCATTTAAGATGGGAAAATAGTACTTCGCAGAGTATGTGGAGAATATTGATTATGGATAAAAAGCTTTCAGTTCTGAATATAGAGTCTTTCACAACATCAGCGATCAACAAATAGCAGTAATTACTGTTATTATAGCCTGAGCAGATCTCAGCAGTCCACTAGAAAGGAGAAATGCAGAAACTGTGATGTTCTGACTTGAGTAGCTGTCCAGGGACTGCTAAGCTATGGAATTTAATCACTTTAGGGACCTCGAACCGTATCAATTATTTATAAGTTACTCTTTATAGAAATGGTTTCATCATAAGTAGCTTTTGGATTCTATAAATGTATTAATGCATATGTTGTTGTTGTTGTTGTTAGGTGCCGTCGAGTCGGTATCCGACTCATAGTGACCCTCTGTACAACAGGGGAAACACTATTGTCAGTGCTTCTCTGTTGTTCATAGGGTTTTCAATGGCAGATTGATTTTCGGGAGGGGGTTGCCAAGTCCTTCTCCCAAGCCTACAGCTTCTGGTGTTCCCAGGCGGTCTCCCATCCAGGTACTAACCAGGCCCGACCCTGCTTAGCTTCTGAGATCTGACGGGATCAGATGCCATAGAGAGATAATATATTTGAAGCAATAAGCTATTTTTAAATTGGTTCCTTCTACCCTTGGGCTTTCCTCTGTCTGGTCAGCTAGTTATTGTATATTTGAGGTCTCATGGAAGGGATAATATAGCAAAAATGTAGAAATTGGAAGGAAGAAGAAGAAGAAGAAGAAGAAGAAGAAGAAGAAGAAGAAGAAGAAGGAAGAGGAGGAGAAGGAGGAGGAGGAGGAGGAGGAGAAGAGGAGGGAGGAGGAGGAGGAGAAGGGGAGGAGGAGGAAGAAGAGGAAGAGGAGGATGAAAAGGGAGGAGTAGAGGAAAAGAAGAAAGTAAAAGAAAGATTTAAATTCTTCCATTTGAAAACTTAGATAGAAGTCATCACTTTAGGGGAAACTCTCAATTCCTTAAGGAAGGTCAGGGTGAGTGGAGGTTTGGAGGACAGTATGGTGACATCATTTTGGAAGAATGGAAGCCCGATTCAGAGACTGATGACCACTTGGGTAACCTCCATTTCCTATATCCCTGGTAGTGTTCAGGACATGAGGCAGGTTCCACAAACAACCTAATGCATTGCAGGGCATACAAGGAAGATGTTAGTTGTTCTTCCTGTTGTTATGTGCTGAAAATCACCCTTTAACAGCAGTTGGATTTCCAAATGGGCCCCTATAGCTGCTCAGTCAAGAATCAATCTACTCTACATGGAAAATTTCCTTTATAGCCTCCCAACACCCTGAGAAGACTATCAGTAGAGGGTGGGCCTAAGTGTGGAAGTCAAGAGGATGTCTTTGGAAAGACTGGCTGATGAACTTCTACTGCCAGGTCAGAACAGTGGTATATCAAACCCCATGAGCCAAGCACTGGAGATCAAAATAGGTAACATATCCTGGTGTTTATGCTATTCACACTCTGTGGTCTCTAGGAATCATGAAAAGTAAAGGTACACTTGTGGATTCCAGTCCCAGAGAAAGCCATTATTGCAAATTGTGAATTGTGAACTGACCTTCAAGTAACACTCTGCCAAGCAGCCCCAGTGGGTCATCTCCAGAAGATCCCTATGTCATAGTCACTGGTGAGTTAGAAATGAGTGTCTGAAAACACCCCAGCTAAGAGGTACATCTGGCTGGAAGTAGTCCCTGCTGCTGGCTACGTGGTGAGATGTCTTGATTGTGGGTGGCAGCCCCAGGACTTCTAAGATTGTTCCACTCAATATTTCAAGGGGAACTAATGGAGAAGCTGATGGCAGCAACTTCTCCTTAATAATATCAGTGATGACCAAAGCTCTCTAATCCCATCAATGCCCTTTACCAAGGAAAGAGATGGTGGGCTATGCACAGGAGGGCACTGTATTCCTGAATGACTTTGAGAAAATTATCTTTTCTCTGCCCCAGCTACCTGAACTTCAGCCCCAGGAAAACTTCTTTGTGAGACATATGTTTCAGCTTCCTAAGTGATGGTGAGCATGTTAGAAATCTAATGGTGAGTAATAAATTACCTCAAAACCTAGTAAAACCTAGCAGTTTAAAACACATGTTCTGTAATCTGTCTGCTAGATGTTAGTCATGAAGTCCAACTCACACACAAGTCGTGTAGATTAAACAAGGGTGGGAAGACTAGTTGGTGGAGATCACTAGGGGGTCATCTCAGGTTGCTGACTACAGTGGAGATAGGTATTTTTATCTATTTTTCCAAAAATATGTATTGTTCTGCCTCCACCATTCTTCATGTTTCTCCATAATCACTTGATTTTTCCCATTTCATTCTTCACAGTTTGTACTAAATCTCTCCTATTCATCCAACTCTTCACCAGTTTACTTTTTTAGAAAGCAATCTAAGTTTCAAGCTCATGGCTAAAGATAAGTCATGTTTCTTCCTTTACTTCAGAATTTTCCTGAATCTATACTCAATTCAGCCTGCAGCTATAGCACTGTGGCTTCTGATCCTGTCAGATCTCTGAAGCTAACCAGGGTTAGGCCTGGTTAGTAGCTGGATGGGAGACTGCCTGGGAACACCAGATACTGTGGGCTTGGGAGAAGGATCTGGAAACTCACTCCCCAAAATGAATCCGCCCTTGAAAACCCTATGAATAGCAGAGAAGCACTGACAATAGTGTTTCGCCTGTTGTACATAGATTGATATAAGTCGAACACTGACTGGACAGCACCTAACAACAACAACAACAAATACTCAATTCTCTCTTTCTATCTTGTCTTAGAAAAAAAGAAGACAAGAGTCAGTAAGAAATGCAATTTATTGAACACCTTTTATTTGCCAAGCTACCTTTAGATATGTAGATGAGAGAAAGAGATAGATAATATCTTAATAATTATTTAGCACTGCCAGAAAATGAAGTGAATTTGATATTGTATTATCTCATTTAATCCATACAATGTTTTACACTTGGCCAGTCTGAGATTCGGAGAACCTAAAAATAACTGACTCAAGCTGAGGTAGCTGATAGACTATCAAAGCAAATCTAGAACACAGACGAGCTTCTCTATCCGTCATTGTTCCTTCATCTTCAAAATGTATTGACCTCTTTAGTGTTGATATCATCTCCTCTTGTCTTGTATGGAAGCCTCCATCCTTCATCATTCCTAAATTTTCATTTCTTTTCTTATTAACTACCAACTTGCTCTCAGATATCAAATTCAACCTTTCTTATACTTAAAAGAGAAAGATAAAGAAAATTTAAATTAGACTTTTAGACTTTTATATTTTCATCTCATCTCTTCTTGTTCCCTCCCCTGCTCCAAATGTATCAAAATAGAGGTTTTACTGAGGGACCCCACATTCTTGCCTTCCCTTCTGGGCCATTTTTACAGTCCCCTGTCTCTTTGCCCTCTCTAAAGTAGACAACAAACCAAGCTTTGGATCAATCCTTCTCTTTCACTGCTCAGCCGCATTTACCCTCCTAAACTTAACCTTTATTTTTTAAACTGCACTATTACTGTGAGTTACAATAGTATACATTCCAGCTGCTTTTTCTATATTTCTCACCAGTCATTCTTGATCTTATGCATTTATTTTTCCACTTATCTTTAAAACTAAATCTTTGCATTAGTTTCCTAGGGCTGCCCTAACAACGTACCACAAGCTGAGTGGCTGAAAATAAGAAAAATGTATTTGTCTCACAGTCATGGAGGCTGGAAGTCTGAAATCCAGCTGTCAGAAAGGCCATGCTCCTGCTGAAACCCTGTGCAGATGCCATCCTTCCCTCTTCTTAGTTTTTGGTGGTGGTCATTGATTCACAGTGTATATCGACTCAAAGCTCTATGACTACAATCTCTGTTTTCTTTGTTAAATGATGTTATTTTTTCTATGTGTCTGTGCTGTCAGAACTTTCTTCTTCTTTTAAGGACACTTGTACTGTTGGATTAGGCCTTATTTCATTCCAGGATGACCTCATCTTAACTAATTACATCTGTCATGGCCTTATTTCTAAATAAGTCATGTTCTGAGGTCCTCTAGGTTAGAATCTCAACATTTTCTGGAGAGGGGTACACAATTCAACCCATCACAGCCTTCTTTGTGTGATGTCTTCTATTCTTGTCAATTCTTCTCTAGTTTATAACTGTAACCACCACTTTCAGGCAGATAGTACACAAATTATGCAATTTTCCCCAAATAATGTTATTTTGCACCAACAATCTCTTCAATTAAAACAAGCAGTTTCAAGTATGTAAAAGATATCCATACTTGAATTACTCATGAACACAAAAAGGTAAATGTTCCCAAAGGCCAACAGCAACTGGAAGATGAGTTTCACCCTTAAACAGTCCAAACTGCTATCCTAACTCACTTGAATTCCTACAGTAGCCCCTGATCTAATCTCCCTGCTTCCATTTTGCCTCTGCCTCTATTGCTCATGGTGCCCAACAGTTACCTCTTAAATGTGGAAACCATAACTTTTCAAGCCTCAAAACCACATGGCTTCTCATTGCACTTGGGGAGACAGAGGTCAAACTCCTTCAAGACTACAACTGTACTGCAACTCTTCTATGAACAACAACTCAGATAAAAAGCATCTTTCAATTTTCTAGCTATCCAAATCATCATTTCTGTCCCCTGGATCTGTGAGCCAAGCCTGAGTCTCTGATCCCAACACATTTTTAAATAAGGACTTGGCTCATCACTAAATTTGCCCTTTCTTTCAAGCTCTCAATTCCGAAATCAAAATCATTGTTATTTCAGCTATTGGTGGGGACCCTCAGCCTCATTTATTCCTCTCTCTCCCTTTATTTCCAACACATCCTCTTGGTGGCTAGGAGTCAGCGATTCACATCCTGTAACATTTTCTTTTCTTTTTTTCTTTCTCGTTCAGACACACTCCTAGCTCAGACTCATATCATCTCCCAACCATGTTATTGCAGTTGCCTCTGAATTGGCCCTTCTGCTTCCAGGTTTTGTCATTGTCAAATCCACTGTACATTGCAAAGAAATACTTCTACATGGGCTCTAATGCGCATCCCATACCTTCTCCAAAGCCTTGGGGATCTATAGGAACTACTGGGTGAAAGGCTGCAGTCCTTAGATGTTTATCAAAGGACTTCATAGCAAAGGACTGTAGTGCCTTTTCCATAGGTCTCAGTGTCCCCTGGGAGTACACTAAAAGTGCTCGAGTTAGTGTCCTCAGGAACAGTCCCAAACGATTGCAATCCAGGAGCTGGTGGAGACAAGACCCAATCTCCTAACTGCTTAGTAGGCCAATTCTCAGAGTGTCCCAGCAGATTAAGTACACAATGGTAATTAGTACAGTGCCAAGTCTTACTACAGCCTGAGGCAAAAGGAAATATGTACGTTCCTATACAATTATTTTTATGGATTTTTAAATGGTTAATGGTCTTAAAGAAAATATTACTGAGTTTGCTTTCATGAAAGCCAGTAAAATTATAATTACATTTGGTTTTGATATGAATAAAATATTTAAATTTAAAATGATGTGGATTTTAACATACCTACTTTTCAACTTTATATTTTTCAATTACTTTGATGTTCTAGAAAAAAAGTAATCACTTAAAAATACATAAAAATAGTTTGAGGCCAACCTGGGCTACATAGTGAATTAAAGGCCAGTCTATGCTAGACAGTAAGACCCTGTCTCAAATAAACAACAAAATAAACATATAAAACATATAAAATAAATAAGAAAGAAAATGTATTTTTGTAGGTTTTTCCTTTGCCTCAGGCTCTGATATGGCCCAGAAGAGCAATGTCAGATCCTATCTTTATTTAAAATCTTGATAATTTATTTATTATGGGTTTTTTGGTGTTGATTTTGATGCTCTAGAAAATACTTTCTTAAAATATTGTTTATCTTGATTACTGAGTTTTTGACAGCCTCTTAAATCCCAAAACAATCCTGAAATAGCCATTGAAAACCCTATGTGGGTCACTATGAGTCAGATCCAACTTAATGGCACCTAACAACAACAACAACAACAACAAAAACAATAAATTCTGCATTCTAAGCAAGTGTTCTCTGTCATCATCCTTGTCCTGTCCCTGAGGAAATCCACTCACTCATACTGCCTTTATTGAATTTTCTCCCTTTCTTGCCTCTCTCTGTTCCTCTCACACTGCTTGCTGGGATTATTTCCCAAATAAACTAATTAAAGTATTTGTCTTAGGATCTTTTCCTAAGAGAATGCAAATTAAGACATGTTCTTTGCTATAGGAACAATTGACTGTCCCAGAAATACATCCATCATTGTTCCTCATACCATGCCGTTGTTAGTTGCTGTCTAGTCAGATCTGACTCATAGTGACCCTATTTACAACAGAACAAGACACTACCCAAAACTGTGCCATGTGGGTGATCTTTTTATGTTTGAGATCATTATTGCAGCCATTGTGTTTCTTCTCATTTTGAGTCATGCATACACTCAGCCAATTCATGTCATTTTCTACTCCTACCTTGATTAGTTCTAATAACATACGTGAGAGCCCTTTATAAAAAAAATCTATAAAATTATGAGTCCAATACAATGAGAAATATATTTGATCTTTGTGCCTGGTTCTCTGCATAGAACTTGGAATGCCCCAAATGATCAGTGTCCGTTATTAACTCACAAGGAGCTCCTTTTCACTCACCTGAGTTTCTGCTAATGTGGTACCTGCAAATGGAGCCCTGAGATAGTTCTGATGATGGAGCTGATCACTGGAAAGACCATATGACTAGATGTTTGAATCTTATATCCCTGTCCACTAACTTCTAGGAAGGGAAGAGGGCTATGGATTAAAACTACAAAAAGTCAAACAATAGAACTGATTACCTTCCAGGTCAGTGATTGCTTCCACATGATAGGAACTGGGACAGAAGGAAGCTTCCGCACTTGGGACCCTTCCACATATTCCCTTGTGTACTTCTTTATCTGGCTGTTTATTTGTGTCCTATTTGGTATCCTTTGTAGAAAGCCAGAGAGATCCATGATCCATTCTAGCAAGCTATTGAACTTGAGGAGGGGCTCGAAGGAACCTCTGATTTGTAGCCAAGTTGGACAGAAATGTAGGTAACTGAGGACTCACAACTTGTGATTGGCATTTGAAGTGTGAGACAGTCTTACAGTACTAAGCCCCTAGCCTATGAGGACTACACTAACTCCTGATAGTTAGTGCCAGAATTTAATAACACTGTAAGCCATGCAGTTAGTGTCTGTAAATTTGGAGAATTTCTTGATGTGGAGAACCCATGTATTTGGTGTAAGAAGAAGTGATGTGAGTAAAAAATGGATTTTAGGAATGAACAACTCTCATTTTCTTCTTATTTGTCTATAGAATCCCATGTCCCTATAGCTCCTTTATTCTGTGTACAACATTTGAAAAATTACCCATGCCACTACTCCCATGAAGGCCACCTTCTTGCATCTCTTTAAATTTATCTTTGTCTTCTGTTTCCATATCTGACTGGTAGCCCACTTCTCATGGTTTTTGCTTTGTTTTGTTTTTGGTTTTGTTTTGGGAATTTTTTTTTTTGAGACAAGGTCTTACCATGTATCCCAGATGGGCCTTGATCTCACAATCTTCTGGCTTCCTGCCTCAGTCTCCTGAGTGCTGGAATTACAGGTGGCAGCTACCATGCTGTGCTGCTCATGTACCTTTTAACCTGAACATTTTAATACGCTTTTTCTTCCTTTGTTACATCCACAGTCTCAACTTTCTAAGTAATACAGCACTTTACCTTGCAGTGAACAATTGTATACTACATGTTTGGTAAATGTAATTAAATGAAGAATTTAGTATATTCAGACCAAATGCAGTCAACAGCAGAACTTTCACTTGAGTGAACAGAGCAGGTGGAGTTATGCACAAATATATTCAAAGCTGAGCCATCAGGGAACACAATGTACCAGATTAGTTGGCTTGATTTCCTGCCTGGGCTGTAGGTGCAGAAACAAGCCCGCCCAGCAAGCTGGAGGTAGATTTGGCGAACAAGGCTTTGCAGAAGCTCTTGGCCTTACCCACCAATACCATACTCTACCTTTACTGTTACCAAACTCTCCCTGATGCTATTGCTTGACTCCCTATGCATCAGGTGACAAATATTCCTAACAGGTGTCCTCAATCAGATCCAGAGTTGGGGAATGATGGAAAAATACCAGTCATCTGCTCTGATCCTGATGATAAGGTTGATTTAAGCCCTGGCAAGACTTTTTCAAAACCACCTGGCAGTACATCTCAACACACCCACATACAATATTCAGTTAGCATTTAGAGGACTTCCATAAATCACAAGGTTCTCTAAACTGCTACATAGACAGCTGAATTTTTCTTGGCCATGATTAAACTGTTCATGCCATATTCTCTCCCACCTTGTCAACAATTCAGGGAGTTCAGGGTCCAAACAAAATAACATTTTCTATTTCCATTCCTTAGCCTTTCTCTGCCATATAAGGCATATCAAGTTGTTCATTACAGTGTTATTTATAATAATTGAGAATTGGGAAGAAATCTATATGGAAAGGATAAGCAAAGTATTCCATTTTTACATAATTATTTATAGAAAAACTAATAGTAATATACTAACAATCATATCACTAATAGTAATAATTTGGTTTATGCATATATGAGTGGTAGTTTTCTTTTTCTATTAACTGCATTTTAATGCATTATGAATATGTATTATGTTAATAGTAACACAAAATAATGATATATCTTAAACATTTTTAAAAGTTAACTGCATAGACATCATGAATTGGGGAATAAATTATGAAAGAAAGGCATTTTGGAAAGGAAAGTTCAAGTCCCATCCATTGCATTTACAAATTCTGAATGTGTATGTTTGTGTGCGTGTATATATGTAATACTCAGTTGTAATGTTCATAAATGTTTAAAAACAGGCTCCAATAAAACCCCTGATTTGTAGCATTTGCCCATTTTCATGGTGTAAGTACTGATATTTATACCAATACAGCCAATTTCAACAACTGATAAAAAATACACTGATCATGGGATTGATCAAAAATACAAAGTTGATTGCACAAGACTGTAAGAGCTGGACCCGCCCCAACACATCACTGGACTTCATTTTCCCACTGAGTGTCTCCCTGAGGCAATGGCTAACCATCTAGAATTAGCTCTTAGAAAACAAGTTTCCATGGTCCTCTCCCAAGATCACAGCTTCCTGACAAGACAAATCCACCAAGATACAAGTGAAAAGGTATAAAGAGATACACAAGACCATCACCCATCTGTCCAGGTTCTTTGAGTCCTCTTCTAGACATCTACTTATGATCTGAAATCAGTCCTAAGGCCCAAATATCCAATAAATGTTGTATGGCAGTTTGGAAAAGAAAATAGCCAAGTTATGAAAAATATGAAACATGAAAAATAACAGATGTGAAAAACACCAGTCAGCTTAGTTTGGGATTTGTAAATAAGCATAAGAAAATCAAAATATTATTGGAAAATTGATCAAGTAATTGCAGAGATGATAGGGATTTTGGTGAATATATAAACTAATAGTTCTTTAAAGAAAAAAAGTACTAAAGTCCAGACAGTTGATATGAATGTTCTAAAGTTGGATTTCAACTCACTGGATTCTGACTCCTAATGAGTTGTTTTTGCTATAAATTTAGTACCATATAAAATTTCATGTTAACTTGAATTTTAGTAGGATGATTATATTTCTTGTCAACAAGAACACTGAATTTTTTTATTTTGTTCAGTAGGAAGTGTTTTTTTTAAATAGCTTCAATAAGTTTATATCCTAAGGAGAAACTTTTTTGACACCTAACAGTAAAGTGTTGATGCTTATTGTAAATAAAACTCTCTCACATACTTATCTGTTCCTAGTGCTAAAGAGAAGCTAGGCTACCCAAGTTCATCTCTTCTCATTTCATCAAAGAAAAAATGTCCCAAGCACATACTGCAAGGAAGCTCTACTTTTTACTTTGCTGCTGATATTAGTCTTTGGAGAATGAAACAGGAATTGACTTCTTCAGAAGTAAAGCCAAACAGCTTGTTCTTGCTGTTTCTTCCAGTAGCTCCATCTTCTCACAAGTGACTACATTTCTGAGTGAAAACTCAATGCTTTGAAACCTCATAGAACTATCCAACTGTAAATAAAACAATAGAAACCCAAATGCACATTCATATAATCATCACCATTGTTAATTTTATGAGTGTGTCTTGGGATGTATAAAGCATTCCACATACATCAGCATAATACAAAGGTTCTTTTTTTATTTATCCATATAACATAGGTTAAGATCTCACCTGAGAGTTTCTCATTAGTAGAATACAAAAATACATTAATATTCTCTGTCAGTAGCTAGAATACAGATGTCTCAGGATGAATATTAGTAATTCATACCACAGCACAAGCAGTTTAAAAGAGAATTACTAGTTTGGTAGTTTGTTGTTTTTGTTGTTAGGTGCCATCAAGTCATGTACAACTCATAGTGACCCTCAAAGGGTTTTCAATGGCTGACTGTTTCAAGATTGCTTTGAGAAGGGACTGCCATGTCCTTCTCCTATTTTTGCAGTGCTAGAGATCAAACCCAGATCCTCAGAGAATGCAGAGAAGCACTTTACCAACTGAGCTATACCCAGGACCTGTTTGACAATTTGGGGGGCTTGAATAAGGATCTTTGGAGTATTTTTCAGTTTACTAGCAAATTAGAGAAACCTTGTTTCCTTCCTGCTCCAATCAGGGAGAAGCAAAAATGGGTGAGCCTTGACCTAGCCTGCATTTTCCTAGAACCAGTAAAGCAAATGAAACCTAATTTCAAAAGCATGTCTAAGTAAAAATGAATAATGGGGATAAGCTTCAACTGATAAGTTTCTGTAAAGGAGAGAGTCGCAGCTGGTAAGAGTGATCTGGAAGCAGAGGATAGGAAAACAGTTTATTTTCGATCACCCTAAGAGGAATGAATTGGAGAATACAGCTTGCTTTTTCTAGTCCTTTAAATCATATCAACAAAAAACAACAGCCATTACGCAGCAGGAAATAGAGGAGGGAGGAGACAGCATGGAAGCTGTATCACTGCAGAACCAACAACCCACTTCAGGGTCTCAGTGGAGAGCTTGAGAACCAACACAGTAGATTTTCAGTTGACTGCAATCATATAGGATTCTGCAGATCCCTGTGTCCTGCCAAGACCCTCTTACATTATTAAAGCCAGAGGGGAGAATGAGAAGTCATCACCATTTTACATAAAAAGAAAATGAGACTCAGAAGAGTTACACAGCTTTCTTAAGATCTCATAAGAGGCACAAAATAAGGGTGAGGACCCTGTATTTTTGATTTTCTGGTGCGTTGACTTGGCCTAATAGCCCTATTTTCTGCCTAAAATTTCAAGCTGGATTTCCCAAATGGAAGAAATCTAATTCCTTTTTGTTCATTTAACATGTTCCAGTAAATCTCTATAAAATTTCATTCCTTTATTTTTGTTTTGTTTTTATTAAACCTTGGAGGAAGAAAGCAAAAGAACGTGGGTTTGTTTTAGAAAAATCTATTATCTGCAATTTAAAGTGCTGTCATCCTTTTATGTTAATAATTAGAGATCTGGGTCAAGCGTGGGGAAGGTCATGAGAAATCTGTTTGCATCCGTTGGCAAAGAATAATGCATTTAGGAATACTGGTCAGGGGTCCTGGAGTCTTTTGGGCTTAATTAAAATCTCAGTAGTATGTGGCTTTTGGTACTGCTCCTACTTCTGTTTCCTAACTTTAGGGAATGAGAATTTGGCCTTAAAGCTACAGACAGCTGGGAAATTGAATGCTCTATTGGAGCATTTTAAATAGCACATTTGGCCCTTCACAGGTAACTAAATGGGTTTCACTTCTACAGATTTATAGAACTTGCTCTTTTGCCCAAATTTCTACCTCTTCCGGCTGACTCACTCCTAGCACTTTTGAATTGAGTCCTTCATTACTCACACTTCCTGCAGTACGTAGGTAAGCTGGGATTGACTTCACACAAGGCTGGCACAGTTTATCTCCATTTGGATGCTAGAATTTTATCCATGTCTTTTCCTACCACAGCAACATACTGACAGACTCATGGGTGCTCCAAAGAGTCTCAGTGGTACTCAGCCTCTGGCCCCTGACAAACACAATGGTAACACTCAAGAGCTTGTTAGAGATGCAGATTCTCAGGTCCCACCCAGGCCCATATTCCTATAGGTGGAGCTGCTGGATCTTCCAGATTACCATCTCTCTAAGTGATATTTATGTTTGTTAAATTTTGAGAAGCATTGGCCTAAAGAAGTTGGAAAGAAGTTTATAAAATGGTAACAACAATTGAAAATATTGGCTGTGCTAATATTCCAATCACCTGATACAACAAAACACTGAAAAGGTGCAGTTAAATTGATTTGTAAGCTATTCCTTGTCCTACCTTGTCCACCTTAGAAGAAAATTTCATTTTTTTACAGATAGTACTCATCAACCCTGAGGTCAGAAGGTTAAGTCTTCCTGATAATTAATAGCATCATGTATAGCAAGCACTCATTTTTGATCAATGCTGAAAGAAGTGAGTTTAATTTGAAAACAAAGCCCAGGACATGTTCATACAAAGAAGTGCCTAGGACAAAAACATGTGGGGAACTTAATATGTTGCTTCTGCCTCAATGAGGAATGATGTTTACATTCAAGCTGCTAGCCTGTCATATGAGTTCTAGGCAGGCTCTGGATACAAAGCATAGAGAAGAAAGAGCTTCTTCCTAGACACAAAGTTCAATCTCATTTTTTCAGCCCTACTTTCTCCAACATACATAATTTTCTAGCTATACCATCTTGTTCACCTCTCTTGACCTCTATTATCCCACAGGTCCCTTGAGGTAAATGAGTACAAGCATTGCATTTTATTGTTTTTTGTTATTGTTGTTGTTGTTGTTGTTGTTGTTGCTGTTTTTGGTTAGCCAACGTCTCTGGGTAAAATTTTTCTAGAGCTGAGATAGGACATCAAAGTCACTAACAATCCCAGCAGTATCATCTTTATCTGTGAGGAGTCATAAAGCTTCTCTAAACTAGTCCATTTTAATCAGTAGAACTTCAAGAAAGTGTTTAGATGACCTGATTGTTGGTACACAAATCATAACTTCCTCGTTTCTATCTCTTAGCTCAGTCACAAAAGCTTTGACTATTATTTTTGAATACAAGTCAATTTCTTTTTCCTTCCCTAATTAAAATGCTACCTCACTTCACAGTATGTGGTAAAAACAATCAGTAATGTTTCAGACACTTGATTGACATTGGGGAAATACACTTGAAAATTAGACCAAATATTTTCAGTTTGTGAGCTTGAGTGGCAGGACCAGGAATTTGCCTTTTTCTAGTAGAAGAAAGATAATTCTAAGGTGAAGCTGACCTAAGTTAAAACTCCCCAAAGAGAACAGCAAGCTTCCTATGCTGGGTGTAGGTGGAGCATAATATTTTATTATATTCTATCCATCTAGGCTTATAAAAGTGCAAAAGGAACATAATGTCCAGAATTGGAAAAATATGCAGATTAAGTAATTCCAAAAGAGCCTTGCCCAATTGCTATTTTCTAGTTTGGCTTGTCCTCTTTGTTATAAGCTTGAATATAATAATCTTCCCCCTTAGATTTGTATTTAAAATTTGGGTTCATATTGCACATTGATGTACCTCCTCCTTAGGAAGGTGCTCTGTAACCAGGAAGCTGAATGCTAATGCTGAGGTTGCTATGGTAAGCAATCTTTTCTATGGAACAGAAGAATAAATAGTTGCATGAATTCCTAAATCAATAGCAGAGACTGAACAGAGTACAACCAGGTATTTTAGCACATAAATATAGGTTTAGAGCTTAAAGATAATGTCTTCTCTGTGAAATTCTAATATAATTATAGATGCTTCAGGAAATTTTGTGTTCACTTTTGAAGCTGATTGTTGATGTTTTTTCCAAGTTTTTGAATGACCTTCTAATATTTGTTTTAAAAAATTCTTTTGGCCGGATAAAGGCAGCTGAAGGGAAAAGAATTGCTTATTTTCATTGCTGGGAAAAGGAACTTACAGATTTAGACCCTAATTAATGAATGCTTAATGAGCCAGAAGTGTTTAATGAACATTAAATAATAACAGTGAAGTAAGTATTCATTTTTTAAGAAAAGAACATGATCTTTAAAAAAAAAAAAGAGCTTTGTTTCATTTCTTGAGAAATACACCTATCCATATGACATTTCTATAACCCTTTATCACTTAGAAGCAATGGGGACTTATGTGCATTGACTAAACCACCAGGTCCCTTGCCTCCTGGCTTCCAGTTGGCTTCATCCAATGGGAAATGCCAATAGGAGCTTGGAGGGAAGGGGGAAGTGGCATGTGCTCCCTTCTGCCAGGTTGCTGCAAGTTAGGTGAGCTTTTCTACCTACAGCCACAGCTCCTTGGTGCTGGCTGCTATTCCCTCTCCCAGTCCCTTTAACTCTAGGATTGGTAAAGATCCTCCATTATTCCTAGCCCCAGGGGCTTCACAGTTCTTTCTAGGCTCTGCTCAATCCTTCCAACAATATTGTAAATATATTTCTTTAACTCTCCTCAATTTTCCATTAGGGAGTGAATTTGATTCTTTCTGGGGCACTACTACTACTGTAAGATGAAAAACTGGCTATATTAAAAAATATAACTAAGAGCCATGCATGGTTGTGCCTGCCTGTAATTCCAGCAACTCATGAGGCAGGGGCACAAAGATTACAAGTTTGAGGCCAGAGGCATCCTGTGTAACTTAACAAGACCATGTCTCTAAATAAAGCAGTAAACAATGAGCTAGAGGTGCAGCCCAGTGTTAGAGCACTTGCAAAGTATATGAAAGGCCCTGGGTTTAACCCCCAACTGCCATAAATAAGTAAACAAATAAATATGCATAACTAATATTTGTTTAAACACATATTTTAAGCCTGTAGTTTATTGTAGGTAGCTGTGCTATTTGGCTATTTCAGTACTAAATTAGCTCTCTCTGTGTTGATATAACTTGTAAGGTAAAGTATTCCCTTTCTTACATTCTTATTAATCATTTTGCATCATAATTGTATCTATATCATGTCATATTTCTCACATATTTTCCATGTCTTTTCTACTGTGTGTGTTATATAATATATGTCTGGGATTTAGCTCAGTTGGTAGAGTGCTGCACTGCATTCTCTGAGGTCCCAGGTTCAATTCCCAGCACCACAAAATGGGAGAAGAACATGGCAACCCTCTCCCAAGGCAATCCCGAAACAGTCAGCCATTGAAAACCCTATGAGGGTTGCTATGAGTCGGACTCGACTCGACGGCACCTAACAACAACATATAATATATATCATATATATCATATATATCATATATACCATATATATATACACACACATATATGTACATATATATATATATATATATATATATATATATATATATATATATCACAGTTTTAGAGGTTTCAGTCCATCCTTGTGGGAATAGTATGGTGGAGCAGCTCATATCATAGTAGACAGGAAGGAGAACAGAGTCAGGAAGAGGCCAGGGCAAGTTACATCCCCTAAAACACATCCCCAGTGACATATTTCTTCCAAACAGGCCCCACTTTAACAGTTCCACCACCTCCAATAGTCTACTCAAATTTTGAAGTCTAGCAATGGATTAAACAATTCTAATGAGGACAAGCCTGAAGCCATACCACTGTGGCTTCCCGTTCTGTCAGATCTCAGAAGCTAAGCAGGGTCAGGTCTTGTTAATACTTGGATGGGAGACCACCTGGGAACACCAGGTACTGTAGGTTTGGAAGAAGGACTCAACAACCCAATTTCCCCCCAAAAAACGTCAGCCACTGAAAACCCTATAAATAGCAGAGAAGCACTGATAATAGTGTTTCACCTGTTGTACATAAGGTTGCTATGAGTCAGACACTGACTCGATAGCACCTAACAACAACAATGAGGACAGAGCCCTCATGACTAAGTTGTCTCTGAAATGCCATTAGAGACACATCCAGAATGTGCTTTACTAACATCTTAGGCATTTCTCCCTTCACTTGTCTGTCAGTTTGCTGTACTATGGGAGCTGGTTTGTTGCTGGGATGCTGAAAGCTATACCACAGGTATTACAGATACTAGCAGGGTCTCTCACGGTGGGCAGGTTTCAGCTGAACTTTCAGACTAAGACAAACCAGGGAGATGGATACAGTAGCCTAATCCCCAAACAATTATCCGTTGAAAATCCAATGAATAGCAGAGAAACACTTTCACATATAGTGCCAGAAAATGAGCCTGAGTTTGGAAGGCACTCAAAAGAAGATTGAGGAAGAGTTGCATGGTCAAATTAGAGTTGACTTTAATGACAGGAATGTAGTAAAACCCCAGGGACCTCCACTGGCTGATCTGGCATGATGCAAAGTGAGAAGGAAAAACTGTAAACATCTACTAATACTTGGAATGTGGCAAATATGTAGTATGAATCTAGGATAATTAAAAATCATAAAAAGGGAAATGGAGCACATAAACATTGACATTCTAGGCATCAATGAGCTAAAATGGCCTGGTATTAGCCATTTTGAATCAGATAATCATATGGTCTACTATGACAGAATGATGGATTAAAGAGAAATCAGGTTGCATTCATCATCAAAAAGGGCATCTCAAGATCTGTCCTGAAGTACAGTGCTGTCAGTGATCCATATGCCTACAAGGATGACCAGTTAACATGACTATTATTCAAATTTACACACCCACCACTAAGGCCACAAATGAAAAAAGGGTAGATTTTTACCAGCTTCTGCAGTCTGAAATTGATCAAACATGCAATCAAGATGCAGTGATAATTAGTAGTGACTGGAATGCAAAAATTGGAAACAAAGAAGAAGGCTCATTAATCAGAAAACAGGACCTCTGTGACTGAAACAATGCTGTAAACCAATGACCTTTTCACCTTTTTCACTGCAAATACATTTTTCACCAACATGAACAGCAACTACATACATGGAATTCATCCAATGGGGCATACAGGAAAAAAAGTTGACAACATTTGTGGAAAGAGATGATGGAAAAGCTCAATACCAGAAGTCAGAACAACACCAGGTGCTGATTATGGACCAGATCATTGACTGCTCAAATACAAATTCAAACTGAAACTGAAAAAAATTAGAAAAAGTGTATGAGAGCCTAGGAATGACCTTGCATATATCTCACCTGAGTACAGAGACCAGCTCAAGAACAGGTTTAATGCATTAGACACAAATAATTGAAGACCAGACTAGTTGTGGCATGACATCAAAGACATCTTTCATGAAGCAGGAAAAAAGCTATTAAAAAGATGGGAAAAAAGAAAAGACCAAGTTACATGCAAAAGAGACCCTAAAACTTGTCCTTGGACATTGAGCAACTAAAATAAAAGGAAGACATGATGAAGTTAAAGAACCAAACAACAGTTTGAAGGGCAGATCAAAAAACAAAATCAAATATTATAATGACATATGCAAAGAACTGGAGATAGAAAAGCAAAAGGAAAAAACATGATCTGGTTTTCTCAAGCTTAAAGAATTGAAAAAATTCAAGCCTCAAGTGGCAATAGTAAAGGATCCTACAGGAAAAATATTAAATGGCACAGGAAATGTCAAAAGAAGATAGAAGGCATACATAGTCATTATACCAAAAAGAATCAGTGGATGACCAACTATTTCAAGAGGTTGCATATAATTAGGAACCAATGGTACTGAAGGAAGAATTGGAAGCTGCCTTGAAGGATTTGGCAAAACACAAGGCTCCAGAAATTGATGGGATATCAATAGAGGTGTTTCAACAAGCAGATGCAGCACTGGAAGTGCTCATTTGTTTATGCTAAGAGATTTGGAAAACAGCAACCTGGTCAACTGACTGGAAGAGATCCATATTTGTGCTTATTCCCAAGAAAGGGATCCAACCAAATGCAGAAATTATTGAACGATATCATTAATTTCTCATGCAAGTAATATTTTGTTAAAGATCATTCAAAAGCAACTGCACCAGTACATTAACAGGGAACTTCTGGAAAATGAAGTATAATTCAGAAGAGGATGTGGAACAAGGAACATCACTGATGATGTCAGATGGATATTAGCTGAAAGCAATGAATACCAGAAAGATGTCTAGCTATGTTTTATTGACTGTACAAAGGCTTTCATCTGGGTGGATCAGAGTAAATTATGGATAACATTGAGAAGAATGGGAATACCAAAATACTTAGTTGCACTCATGAGAAATCTGTACATGGATCAGAAAGCAATTGTTTGAACAGAACAAGGAAACACTATTTGATTTAAAGTCAGGAAAGGTGTGTGTCAGGCTGTATCCTTTCATTGTGCTTCTTCATTCTCTATGGTGAGCAAATAATCTGAGAAGTTGGACTTTATGAAGAAGAATGTGGCATCATGATTGGAGGAAGACTCACTAACAACCTGCATTATAAAGATGGCACAACTTTTCTTGTTGAAAGTGAAAATGATTTGAAACATTTACTGATAAAGATCAAAGAACTGTGTGGACTACACCTCAACAAGAAAAAAAATCCTTGCAACTGGATGAGTAAGCAGTTTCGTGATAAAAGGAGACAATATTGAGGTTGTCCAAGACACACTTGGTTCTACAATCAATACCCACTGAAATTGCAGTAAAAAAAAATCAAAGACACACTGCATTGGGAAGTGTTGAAAAGTAAAGATGTCATAAAAGTAAAGACGAAGATATGCCTGTCTTATGCCATGGCATTATCAGTTGCATTATATGGCTGTGAAAGCTAGACACGGAATATAGGAGACAGGAGAATAATTGGTGTTTTTAAATTTTGGTGGTGGAGACAAATATTGAATATACCATGGACTACCAAAAGACCCAACAAGTCTGCCATGGAAGAAGTACAACCAGAGTGCTCCTCAAAGGCAATGATGGCTAGACTGTGTCTTAACATATTTTGGACATGTCAAGAGGGACCAATCCTTGGAGAAGGACATCATGTTTGGGAGAGTGGTAGGTCAATGAGAAAAAGGATGACACTCAACTAGATATATTGACACAGTGACTGTAACAATCGGCTTAAACACACACACACAAAAAAAGATCATGTGTATGACAGTGTCAACGTTTCATTCTGTTGTACATAGAGTCACTATGAGTCAGACCTGACTTGATGGCACCAAGGAGGGTTTTCTCAATCCAATCAAGTTGACAAAAAAATTATCTATCACATCTACCAAAGTGGAAACTATATGAAAGAATCTTTCAAGTTGGCTTGTGTATTCACCTAAGGACTAAAACATACACCAAGAAAGAAAATAACCCCCAATCTGTTATTAAATAAAATGCTGGGGTAAATTCTTCCTCTGTGCATTTTGTCTTTACTCTCATAGGTCACGTCTATCTAATAGATAGGCTTTTTGGAGGGTAGCCGCAAACTCAAAAATTTTTCTGGCTACTCTAGAGGCTTTTAGACAAACCTATCAGTTGTTACTGATGAACAAACATTGTGCAAGAATCACTTAGGCCCTCACAGTGCTCAAGTACTTTATCTTGAAGCAATAAGGAATGGTGAACTGTGGCTTTTAGATAGAAGTAAATGTGTCTTTCTCTCTTTGTATCTTTTACCCACAAAGGCTCAAGCCCTTCTCAAATCGGAAATACTAGTACTCTGCCTTTTACAAAGAGACAGACATGCAAGCAGCAGGAAGGAAGAAATGGCATCTCTTATTCCATAAAATTATTCCTTCATAGCCTGACCCTCTCTACAGATTCACGGGGACTCTAAATGGATAGTAATTCCCCAGACACATCATCCCTTCTCAGAAGAATACTGAGTGATGATACGTTATGATATATTCCCTGTGCATGATAACATTGGTGTCAAGGAACTTCATCTCTTATCAATCTATGAGTAATACCCTACATAGAGCCCCAGGTTGATAAAGAAGTTAGTGCAGCTTCAGAATGGCCTAATTTCAATCAAAGAATAGCTTAGTCCCAGAGAAAAATAGACTTATTAAGCTTTAAGTGGAAAATCAGAAGGTTTTATATAAGATGAACCCATGTGTACTTATGACTAAGTCTATACCACCCTCTGATCAAACTTAAAAATAATTTGTCTAAGTAGAAGCTGAAAGTAGCAACTAAAGCTGAATAAATATAAATCCTCTGCTCTGGTGATCCTACTCACAAGTGTATACCCAAAAGAAATGGATACATAATTTGAACAAAATGTACATAGTAGAACATTCCTAGCAGAGTTATTTCTAATGGCTGAAAGCTAGTAGCTTCTAAATTATTCCTATCTATATAGAAACAAATGCTACATAGAATGAAAAGTATTAATCTATGACTACATGCAAAAATATGGGTGAATCTCATAAATACAGTGTTACATGAAAGAAGCAAGACACAAGAATACATGTGACATGGCTGTTTATCTGAAGCACAGAAACTGGAAAAATGAATGTGTTAACTAAAGAGTGACTACATTTTGGGGAATAATGATGAGAAGGAAACCTGAGAGAGACTTCCATAATGCTGGTAATATTCTGTTTCCTGCTTGGGATAAACTTAGAGTTTATTATGTTGTTAGGTGCCATCGAGTTTGTGTTTGACTCATGGTGACCCTACATACAACTGATGAAACAGTGTTGTTAGACACCACAGTGGTATGCCTGCAGAGTCTAGTATGTTGTTATTAGGTGCCATCAAGTCAGTATCTGACTCATAGCAACCCTGCATACAACAGGCAAAACACTATTGTCAGTGCTTCTCTGCTGTTCATAGGGTTTTCAATGGCAGATTGATTTGGTGGAGTGGGTCGCCAGGTCTGTCTCTTAAGCCTACAGCACCTGGTGTTCCTAGGCAGTCTCCCATCCAAGTACTAACCAGGCCTGACCCTGCCTAGCTTCTGACATCTGATGGGATTGGATGCCACAGGGCTACAGCTGTAGGCTAGAGTCTAGTATAATTTCACAAAATTAACAAACGTCATAGGAAAAAAGCGTGGCTAGGAGTTCAACTGATTTAATGTAGAATCATCAGTCTATTGGTCAGGAAACTTTAATCTTCTTTTAAAATAGTAACAGAACTGGATTACTGGGAGGGCCATTCAGGTGCCATTTTATGAGGCCTTCCTGGAGATAGAAATAGAGATAATTGCACTTGCCAGGATTCCTTCCACAAGTGGCAGAAATATGGCCCTTTGACAATCAGGTAAATTTGTTATGATACCACAGAAAACAATTGTAAAGACTTTTGGCATATGTTTTCAGAGAATAGTTGTTGTTGTTAGGTGTCGTCCAGTTGGTATCCGACTCATAGCCACCCTACATACAACAGGCGAAACACTATTGTCAATGCTTCTCTGCTGTTCCTAGGGTTTTCAATGGCAGACTGATTTTTGCAAGTGGATTGCAGGGTCCTTCTCCCAAGCCTACAGCACCTGGTATTCCCAGGTGGTCTCCCATCCAAGTACTAACCAGGCCTGACCCTGCTTAGTTTCCGAGATCTGAAGGGATCGGATGCCACAGGGTTACAGCTGCAGAGAATAGTAGTTGGCTTTAATAAAATGGTCACAATTTATTAATAACATCTCTGATGCCAGGCACAATGGTGCAGGTCTGTAATCCCAGGGACTTCAGAGGCAAAGGCAGGAAAATCGCAGGTTCCAGGGCAGAGGCAGCCTGCATAAATTAGCAAGACTTTGTTTGAAGATAAAAAATATAAATGGGACTGGGGGCGCAGATCAGTTTAGGAGCACTTGCAAAGTACACGCAAGCCCCTGGACTCAGCTCCCCAGTACAGCTAAATAAATAAATAAATAAATAACCTCTGTGATCTTTTTTTTTTTTTTTTTTTTTTTTTTTTTTTGCCTGACAGTTCGGCACTATCCTCTCCCCTCTCTTTAGTTCTGTGGACTGAGAATACCTTGTAATCGATGTTAGACTTAGTCATGTGACCCATTTGATTAACAGAATGTTAGTAACCTACTAAATTGTAGCTTGCATTTGGAAAGAGAACATGAATTGTTTGTCCAGTGATACAAACAATGAAAACACGGAGGGCAATAAATATGTGAGGAAGCTATTATCACCTTGGCTTCATAGGTAGAGCATCTAGAGTCTTCATTTTTAACAAGCTCCCAGGTGGTCCTGATGATGCCAGTTGATGTACCACAAGTTGAATACAAAGTGGTGTATGGTAATGTCTGCATCTTTAAGAAGCAGACCATCATAGCTACACCTAAGTGTGTTTGGGAGACAAGTCAAATGCTATGTCTAAGTCATTTAACACTATTCACAAAGAACAGTCATTTCTTTCATTATTTCCTGCTTCATCTCATACTGCAACGGAGGAGAGCAAATACATGTGGTTAAGATTCCTGTGCCTGCCCCTGTACCACAATGATGTCTCTGACCCCATCAGATCTCAGAAGTTAAGCAGGGATGGGCCTGGTCAGTACTCAGATGGGGGACTACCTGGGAGCATCAGGAGCTGTAGGCTTGAGAGAAGGACGTGGAAGCCCACTCTCAAAACCCAATCTGCCATTGAAAAACTTATGAATAGCAGAAAAGCACTGACATGGTGCCAGCCATGGCACAGTGTCAGGTAGTGTTTCCTCTGTTGTACATAGGGTTGCTATGAGTTGGACCTGACTCAATGGCACCTAACAACCAGTTTTGTATAAAAAGTTACAATATATAAAATAAGAGGATTTGAGTTCAGTACCATCTTTGTCAAGTACTAATTCTACAAACTTGTATGTCACTTAATTTCTGACTTCAGTGTGTTCACATCTGTTCACATCTGTAAAAGGAAATAATGATGATTATAAAGATTAAATAAGGTCTGACCCTGGCACATGGTAGGTTCTTGAAATTTGTTGATTAAATCCAATTGTGGTTCATAATTATGTGTACCAAAGTCTCTATGACACCAAAGGCTCTGAATAGTGGCACCAAGGGATATTAGTATCCTGTGAGTATCCATTGAGCAACCACTGGATGTACCACAGAGCAACTAAGCAAGATGTTGGTAATTGTCTAAAGCTGCCAAGATCAGTTAGAAAATGGGATTCCTTAAAAGTGTACATTGGGTCATGCTACTATCCTGCTCAAAATTCTTCTTTGTCAACCTATTACATTTAGAATAAAATTTCAACATCTCAACAAGCACTACATGATCTGTCCACTGACTAATCTTCTAAATGCATACTACTGTCTGGTCACTCTTTTATTGGCTCACTCTAGGCCAGTCTCCTTGCTTTTCCCTCAAAACCAAGCACATTTCTGCTCTGAGGCCTTTGCACATGCTATTTCTTATTAGGAAACACACTTAACCCAGACATCTGGGTGGTTTATTCCTTAATTTCATTTTGGTCTTAGCTGATGTTACGTCACCAAAGGGAACTATCTGACTACTGAATTTCAAATATCACTCTCACCTCTACATTACTCATGACCTCATATCCTGTTTTAATTTTCCCTCATGGCTGTTATTACAACTGACATAGTACTGTCAGTACTGTACTGTAATGTACATAGTACTGTACTGTACATAGTACTGTACATAGTACAATTTTTGTTTGTATATTTTCTGACTTCACCATGAAAATCTAAGATTCATGGAGAAGAGATATTGTTCCTTTAATTCACTAATGTGTCCTCTCCTGACATATGTTGTTGTTTTGTTAGGTGCTGTCACGTCATGTCTGATTCATAGCAACCCTCATAGGGTTCTCAATGGCTGATTGTTTTGGATTGCCTTGGGAGTGGATTGGCACATTCTTCTCCCATTTTTGAGGTGCTGGGAATTGAGCCTGGGACCTCAGAGACTACAGAGCAGTGCTCTACCAATTGAGCTAAATCTCAGCTCCTCCGCCACTCATAGTAGATGCTTAATAAATGTCATTGAGTAGATAAATGAAAAGTGCTACACCATGAAATTCTTATTTTTATTTTTTTGTAGTAATGTATGTGTGGATATGCTGGTTTTCAACACTGCAGTTTCATAGAAAGAAATTGTTGGTGCATTAACATTCATTCATACATCTAACACTAATTAGGCAAGTTCTACTTGCTGGACTTGTTGATAAATACTTGGTATATATCAGTGAGTGTTTGAAGTTGGGTTCTCTGGGAAATAAACTCTAAGATGGAGATTATTGCAACAGGAAGTTTGGGCAGAGTGATCTTGGAAATGATACTTGTGACAGTGAAGATGTGAGGTTGGGAAGAGAGAAGCTGGGTGGGACATGCAGCTTTTGCAGGAGAGTCTTCAAAACCATGGAGCTGTGGAATATGGGTGCCCTTCAGAGTTGTCCCAAACTGAGCCTTTGTACCTTTGCATCTGCCAGTCACTAGACATGGCTGTTCCTGGGGAGGGCGTGGTATTAGGTGAGGCAGGTGTCAGGGTAGCACATACTGGCATCGGGTACAAAAAACAAAATGATAAAAGCACTCATTCATCTTCCTTCTTCCTTCCTTCCTTCTTTTCTTTCTTTCTTTTTTGTGGTATCAAGAGTATGAACCCAGGGCCTCACACATACTTTGCAAGTGCTCTACCAGCGGGCTGCCCCCTGGCCGGTTTATTATTATTATTGTTATTATTATTATTATTATTATTATTTTAATTTAGAGACAGGGTCTTGCTAAGCTATACAGCCTGTCTCTGGCCTCAAATTTGTGGTCCTCCTACCTCTGCCTCCCAAGTCACTGGGATTACAAACGTGTTCCACCATGCCAGGATAAAACACTGATCTTTAAGAGGCTCAAATTCTACTGTGGAAGAAACAGTCTATCAACAATACTAAAAGTAAGTAATCAACACTGCATATTATTATAGCATACTGTCGAATCCAATCCATCTCATAATAACCCTATGTGCAACAGAAGGAAATACTATCCAACCCCTTGCCATGCACATGATCTTTTTAAGCTTGAGCCCGTTGTTGCAGCCACTATGTTTCTCTTCATTTTCAGTCATGCAATATCAGCAAAAGGAGATACCAAGGGCTTTACTTGATTCATATCATTAAGGTCAACTCTATTTTGAGGAGGAAACTCTTCCCCAGTTGTTTCTTGAATGCCTTCCAACTTGGGGGGTCTCATTTTCTGGCACTGTATTTGACAGTGCTTCTTTACTATTCATATGGTTTTCAATGACTCATTGTTTCACAGGTGGGCTTCCAGTTCCTTATCTCTAGTCTGTCATAGTCTGGAAGCTCAGCTGAAACCTGTCTACCATGGATGACCCTGCTGGTATCTGAAATACCAGTGGCATAGCTTTCAGCATCAGAGCAACACACCACCCTCTATAGCATGACAAACTGACAGGTGGAGGATACAGCATATTAGAAAGTGGTAAATGCCAAAGAGGAAATGTTACACAGTAGAGCATAATGAAGAGGAATAAAATGCTGGAGGGAAGCAGAGATGTGGAATTAAGAAGGAAGAGGATAGGCTTCAGTGAGCAGGTACAACCTGGACAAAAGCTCAGCAGAAATGAACCTGGAAGGATAAGCATTCTAGTCAGAAGGAACAGCCACTTCAAAGGCCATGAGGTGGGAGCTGTCTTGGTTTAGCCACAATGCTCTACCCCTAAGAACTTTGACACAGCACGTGAGGTCGACTCTCAAGGAAAGAAATGGTGAGCTGCAAACCTTAGATGACAAAAAATAAATAAATAAAAACAAAGGAAAAATACGTCTTTTTTTCCTCTTCATTTTCTCTCCATAAATTTTTAACTTTTCTCATCTAAGTTATAATCTATGCCTGGGCTATTCTGTGAGAATCAGAACGAGACTGATTTGTTCCTTTTTTTCCTTATCTACAGAGAGAGGAAATGCATTTTAAAGGCTCAGCAAAAGCCCTGCGTGGAGTTGCAAGCCTCTAATCCCAGTGACTCTGGATGCTGAGGCAGGAGAATCCCAGGTTCAAGACCAGGGGCAGCCTGTATAATTTAGCAAGACTCTGATTCAAAATTAAAATTAAAAAATTAAAAATGGGCTGGGCATTCAGCTTAGTGGTAGAATACTTGCAAAGTATGTGTGAGGCCCTGGGTTCAGTCCCCAAACACCACTAAATCAATCAATCAATCAACCAAATTTAAAAAAACACATTAAAAAAGCAAATATGATTACTCTCTTGGCTGACATTTGTCCATAGCAGGACCATGTTTTTGTTTGTTGGTTTGTTTGTCTTTTGGGGTTTTTTATTGTTACGAATTCCTTAAGGGGCACTACTGAGAAAATGAATGCCATTTTACCTAAAAGAAAGAAGAGTTGGGAGTGAGATGGAGAGAGTTTCATGCCAATGTATGTCATCATACTCAGACTTTGTTTAGGGGACAACCCAGGATGCATAGCTTTGTGTGGTTTTATCTTTGGAACTTGAGAAGACTGGAATTTGTGGCTCAGCTGAGAATCTTTGTGACATATCTGGCAAAAGCCAAATTGGACATAATTTCTTCCCATATTCTGAAATGAACCCCAGGTAGCCCTTTATGCAAGGGCCTTTCTTGTGGAAGAGGTGCATTACAAGGGCACTTGCTGAGTAAATGTATTGTCCTCTCAGGAGCTCAGTCTGGGATGATGAAATCGCTTCCTGCAGGTGCTCTGGAAATAAGAGCAGGTGCCTGAACTGAACTCCACCACTGACTATGGCCTAGGAATCTGGGTATAAATTTAGGGACATTCTTTCAAGATTTTTAAGGGAAAGCCTTGGGAACTTGCTCATTTTTTTTAACATGAATATAGAGGGGTGATGAAGGTGTGTATTTGGGAAGAGAGCCAGAGGAAAAATGGAAGTTTATGAGTACCAGAACACATAGAACCATCACTTTGTATTCAGAGAGGATGGATCAGAGCCCTAGAATAACAGAAATACATGCTATAGGTGGTTTTAAACCTAGACTATTCCCTGGACAAGTTGCAATGAGTTTTAATTTTAGTGGACAGGGAGGAGCAGTGCCATGAAGTAGAATAAGGCTTGGATTTAGCATTTAGCTATTTTTGCATGTGAATCTCAAACCCACCACTAACCATATGTACAAAGTAGGAAATGGCCTTTAATCTCTCCAACTTGAGGACTTCATTTTTCATGTCTATCTAACAGGAATACAGAAAAGGACAAAGAGCTTAAGGTTGTATCTGTGTACGGTCTTGAATCAGCATTACAAGTAGCAGAGGCTAAAATAAGGATTCACATACAAAGACTTTATTGGATGGGGATTTCAGAAGAAACTTGAAAGTGAAGGAAGCAGATAAGACAGCACCATTAGAGCAGAGATAAATGTGCTTCCCATGCATCATTGTTGTTGTTGTTAGGTGCCATTGAGTCAGTATCTGACTCATAGCGACCCTATGTACAACAGGCAAAACACTTTGTCAATGCTTCTGTGCTATTCATAGGGTTTTCAATGGCAGATTGATTTTTGGGAGTGGGTTGATGGGTCCTTCTCCCATCACATACATTAAGCTTGGCCAATTGTCTCTTATTCTCCCAGCCCCTAGCTGCTGTGTCCACTAGAGAATGAGCAATCTGTACCAGCTCAGTAGTTGTTTTTGTGGACAGACTAATTCCTGATGTTTCCTACTGTCATGGTTTGAATCTAAAATGTCTACCAAAGATCATGTGTTTGAACATTGGGTCCCCAGCTGGTGGAGCTGTCCTGGGAGGTTATGGAAGTTTAGGAGGCCGGTTCTAGCTTTATAGTAGGTCATTGGGGGCAAGCTTTTAGAGGTTTTTACCCTGGTTCTGGTTATTCTCTTCTCTCTGCTTCCTGATCACAAGGATGTGAGGTTCTCTGACAGAGGCCTTGCCTCTACTACCACTAAATCTGCCCTACTGCCATTATGAACTAATTCACTAATCAATAAATATTTCCTCCCGTAAGTTTGCTTCACTTGGTTTCTCTGCCACAGTGACATATGACATAATATACCTACCCAACCCACCATTTTCTGTGATTCCAGTCAATTTGCTTGAAAACATGAGAAATCAAAGATTTGTATTTCCTATATTTTCAGTTTTTTTCCTAGTCACCTTTGCATATTTATTTGTTCAGATATATGTTAAGATAATTTCTATAAGTTCTTACAAAGAAGTAAAAACCAAGTCATGTTATGGTTTTTCTTTATATATTTAATAAATGACCTGATTAATTTTAGAAAAATTAATTTGTTTCCAATCTCACAGCATTTAGTCATGAAATACAGTTCTCTATTGATTCAAGTCCTCTTCCAAATCTCTGCATACAGTTCACCATTTTTGTACAATATTGTCCAATTATTGGGATAATTGTTCTTTAATATTTTATATTGGTGAATTATTAATATTTGTATTTACAATATTGTTATTGCAGATGTAATCATTTTCTCAATTACAAATTTCTCTATTTGTCTAGACAACTAAATTTAGACAACTAAATTTGATTATTTATTTATTTTATTGCCTGCACTAATGAATTCTCTCACTAATTCTAATTATTGCTTTTCTTAAGGTTTCTCAAAGGCATAATCATGCAATTTGCAAATAATAGTAATTATGCCTTCATTTCCCAGTATTTATATCTTTTATATTTTCAGAAAAATTATAAAAAGTAGTGGTGATTGCAATTGCCCTTCTTTTGTTCCTATTTTAAATAGAAAAGTGCCTAGTGTTTCAATATTAATCATGATGCTGGCTACTATTGGGTACTATAAATATATATAC